>PVIR01026707.1:0-23608 GCA_004026965.1 Petromus typicus | reverse complement strand
AAATAAATAAATTTGTAAAATATTTGGTAAAATAAAATATAAAATCACATGAACATCTATCTGATAAGGGGTTAGCATCTAAAATACGTAAGGAACTCAAGTAACTTGATAGTGAGAAAATAATCACCTCATTTAAAAATGGACAAAGGGAGCAGGGGATTTAGCTCAGTGGTTCCTTCTGCTGTCTGCCAGGACAGTGCAAGGTCCAGAGTTGAGTTCGATCTCTTGCACCACACACCACAGTGCCGGGCGTGGTAGCTCACACCTGTAACCCCGGGTGGGGGGGGTGTCACATACAGGAGGATTGCTGTGAGTTCGAAGTCAGCCTGGGCTACATAGTGTGCTCTGGGCCACCTGAACTACAAGAGTGAGACCCTGTCTCAAAAAAATAATAAAAGTAAAAATGGACAAAGGACCTAAATAAACATTTCTCTTAGAAGACATACAAATAGTTGACAGATCCACAAGTAGTTATTATCCAAAAAGCTCAAAGATACGTACTGGCAAGGATATGAAGAATAGGGAAAGCTACACCATTCACTGTTAGTGGATGTGTAAATTATACAGTCATTATGGCCACAATATAGGAGTTTTTTCAAAAACTTAAAAACAATTAACATATTTCCCACTTCTGGGAATATATCTACAGAAAATAAAATCGGTAGCTTGAAGGGATACCAGCACCCTCTTGTTCACTATAGCCTTATTCACAGTAGGCAAAATATGGACTCAGACTAAATGTCCATGAACAGATGAATAAGAAAACATGCCCTATAAACACAATGAAGTATCAGTCTGCCTTTAAAAAGAAACATTGTCATGTCCTGTAACACAGATGAAATCGGAAGACCACAGATTGACAAACCAGTTACAGAGAGAACATCTCATGATCTCAAGTATCCGCAAAGAATCCATAAAAAGGCCCGGGGATTTAGCTCAGTGGTTCCAGTGTCTGTCTTGTAAGCGCAAGGACCCAGGTCGATCCCCCGGTAACCACATACAATACTGGGCGTGGAGACTCACACCCAGCAGCAACCAGTACCACATACCACAGTGCCGGGCATGGTGGCTCACACCTGTCATCCCAGCACTCGGGAGGCAGAGGCAGGAGGATTGTTGTGATGTGAGTTTGAGGCTGAGCTCAGGGCCAGCCTGAACTACAAAGCGAGACCCTGTCTCAAAAAAAAAAAAAAAAAAAAAAAAACACAGGCAGAGATTTAGCTCAGTGGTTCGGTGCCTGCCTGGCAAGTGCAAGGTCCTGAGGTGGATCCCCAGTAACCACATACAACAATGTTGGGCATGGTGACTCACGCCTATCAGCCTAACACTCGCTAAATACATACTACAACGCTAGGCATGGTAGCTCACATCTGCAATCCCAGCACTTACGAAGTAGAGGCAGGAGGATTGCTGGGAGTTTGAGGCTGAGTTCAGGACCAGCATGAACTACGAAGAGAGATCTTGTCTCAAACAAAGAACTTTAAAAAAAAAAAAAATTGGCATAAAAATGTTCATGACAATGATCCCAGAGAAGCACTCCTCAGAGATATACTCTCCCCATTACAATATTTCTAAAGTAATTTAATATAATGAGAAGGGGCCTAAACATAAATAAGAGATTAAAATATAAATATTTAGCATTTTGAATGTATATTTTTTAAAGTATTTGTATAATTGGGCATGATGGAGCACACTTGTAATTCCAGAATTTAGGAGGCTGAGGCAGGAAAATCACTGCGAGTTTGACTCCAAACTGGGGTACATAGTGAGTTCAAGTCTAGCCTGAACTACATAGCAAGACCCTGTCTCAACAACAACAAAAAAGTGTTTATATATAAATTGGTTCATATACAAACAATGGTTTTCTCTGTAGACTGAGCTTGTAGGTGAGTTTTTTTCTTTTTTTGGTCTTAATTTCCTAATTTCTAGAAGAACATGAACTGCTTAGGTAAAATTCAACTAACCAATGAACAGGTAAATGCCCTATCATCCACTGAGTTGTGAAAGTAAAAAGTAAAGGAGACAGACATACAAACAAGCAACTGCCACAGTCCTGCCTGCGGACGCAGGGAAGGGCTTGAGTCAGGAGCTGAGCTTTAAGGATGAAATTGTCAGGATAGGAAGTCCAAAGGGCAAGAAAATACGCGAGGAAAAAAATGAGCCTGTTATGCCAGTAGACTGCATGTGATTTTCGCACAGCCAGAAGGGTCAGGCGTGCACGTAGATTTGAAGTAAAAACTAAAGGACAGAGACTTTTGTACGTCATGCTAAAGGGTAGAGTGATGCTGTGAAAGAAAAATCAGTAAGGAGCTTTTGTGATTCATTTTACCAAGATCACAAAAAGGCAAAACAAACGTTAACAGAACAGTTGGAGGTAGGAATGCAGATGCTTTCTGGGAAAGAGACACGAAGCAATCTTCTAGGGTGCTGGAGACGTTCTATACTTCACCAGACCGGTAGTGACAGGATGTACATAAACACTGAAATCTACCAGACTATCTACTTACCGTCTGTGTACTTTATGTTATTCCTCAATTTAACAAGGAAAGAACCTTCCACAAGGAAGCATCATTATTAAAATGTAATTTAGAAAGCTCACTCACAGAGCAGCCTGGGAGATTGAAGAACAGCCAGAGGCGGGCATTTGTAGACATTAAAGCTGAATTCCACCAAAAGATGGTGCAAGATTGGAGGCAGAAGACAGCAAGCATCCCCTAACCCATGACACGCTTGGGAAGCAGAACTGGTAAGACTGAGAGTCTCTGCTAAGCGAGAAGTCAGAGGGCTGGTACCAGTCAGGGAGCGTGTGAACTGAGGAGGAAGAGCAGCTTTACAGAGATAAACACTGGCGGTGAGAAGCCTGAGGTGCCTGTGGGTTATCCTTCGAGGCTGCCAGTAACACCCACTACACGCCACATTATCTTTTAAAGCATAACTTCAATTTGTTTAACTGACAACAATCTTATGAGGAGGAAACTGAGGCACAGAAAGGTTAAGAGACTGGTCTAGGATCGCACAGAATAAGTAATAAAGAAGGAACTGAACCCAGGCCACGGGGCTCGAGTCCTTATTCTTAAGGTGATCACCTAGATGGAAGCGACATATCTCTGATATAATGGTAACAGAGACGCGCTGGGGGTAGCTGAGATACTGTAGGGAGAGTAAGCAAAAATAAGGACGAAAACGTGCTTCTTGGAGTTGTATCAAGACTTAGATGATTTTTATAAAATTCTCTCACTCAGTTTAAGGTACCCATTCGTGATAATGCTTTAATAATATGGTCTCAAACCAAAAAAAAGACTGGGTTAGATTAAAAATTTAGTGACATAACTAGCAGATACAGTAAATGATTGTAGCTTTAGAACTGATATAGAAAACAATGATAAGAACACTTTTACAGGTCAATAGCTCCTACAGTCTCAGTGATTGTCTCTCTCCAAATATCATGTTAAAAATCTGACCCTACTGTTCAAGCATGAAGAGGTGGGGACTTTGGGGAGAGGGATTAGTGCCCTTATCGGAGACCTGAGGGGGCCTGTTTGCCCCGTGTAACATGTGAAGACACAGCTAGGGGACATCTACAAAAACATCTTTCATCAGACATCAAATCTGCCGCCACCTTGATTCTGGACTTCCTAAACTCCACAAGCGTGAGCAGTAACTTGCTGTTATTTTTAAATTACTAACTGTAAGGTAATTTGTTATAGTACTCTGAGTGAAGACATGGGGAAACCTAAATATTATCTGGGCATTAATTTAAAATATACTGAATTATGGGCCAGGGATTTAGCTAGCCCAAGGTCTCAAATTCAATCCTCAGTAACAACATACCACAATGCCAGGAGTGGTGACTCACACTGGTAATCCCAGAACTCCGGAGACAGAAGCAGGAGGATTGCTGTGAGTTTGAGGCCGGCCTGGGCTACACAGTGAGTTCAGGGCCAGCCTGAACTACAAAGTGAGACCTTGCCTCAAAAATAAATAAATAAAATAAAATAAATTTTTTAAAAAATATATATATATATATATTGAATTAGAGAAGTAGAGATAATTGAAAAATAATATAGAATGAAAACAGTCTATACAGTATAATTTTTACTTTTGTAGAAAAATAATACAAACAGATATATCTGCCTAATTCTAGAGAAAGAGCTACAAGAAAATGCATTAAAGTAATAAAAACAATGGTGATCTCTGGGTGTTAGGAAAGTACATTTTTTTAGAATGCATTACAATGCACATAATTTTTAAAGAACCAACTTAAAGTTGAAGAGAAAAATCATTTTCTGTCTTGCAGTCTTCTATAAGGAGCTCACAGACACAGAGTAAAAGGCGCTAACTCAGACAGGGTACAAACTGGCTCCAGGTGCCTAACAAAGAAGAGGAAAACAACCAGCATTCTCACTGCTGTTGGCAAACCAAAGGCAAAGAAGAAAAGAAAGGCCCACATCTCCTCTGCATTCATTTTCTTTTTCCCCTGTTTGTTCTGATCAACTGCCCTTCCAAACGACGGGAAAAAAAATCTTCTTTTTTGTGTCATTCATTCCAAGAAAGCGAGACACCAGGCCCCTGCCAGCGCCTCCAAAGGAAGCCTGAGGCAGACAGAAACACCGCACACTGCGTGTCCTGCACCCACAGGACAAACAAACGCAACTTTCACAGAAAGGGGAAAGATCACGTGCAGGAAGCTCTTCTCTGGAATCACTGAGGTAGCGGAGATTCTCCTGGGAAGATTTCTAACTTCAAGGTTTCCTTAGGGAAATATTACCCTCATGGTGCTTTCCAAACTTAAGGATTAGGAGCTAACTGTCATGTCTCTTAATTTTTGGGGGCGGATCAAATCCAGGGTCCCAAATACAGCTCTTAAATTTAAAGGTGGGGCTTATGAGACAGTGGTAAGAGGTGGGAGTAGTGGATCTATCCCATAGTGGATATAACAAGGTAAAGGAGATGCATTACTACTCACTACTAGGAAGTGCTAGGAACCTCAGGAAACTGGAAAGCCATCAGATGTTCTAGGTGTGAGGGCCCTGGGTTTAATCCCCAGTAGACAAATATATGTAGAGATGGGCAGACGGAGTAAGTCCCCAGTTTACTCAAACTGTGAACTGTCCCAGATAAGAACAGATCTGGCCTTACTCAGGTGCCAACAAATTGCGGAAATAGCTCGTGGGTCTGCAGAACATGATCACAATCCTGCTGCTGTGTATTTACCATACAGTGGGAGTGTGCAGCAGTCCAGCACTTAGTCAGAGCCTTGGATGTCTAGAAGTAAGAGGAAAAGCAGTGGCAATGTTGTTTGTTTTTGTTTTGTTGGTGTTTGGGGCGGTCAGACTTATGATCAAATCCAACTTTCGAATATTGCCACAGAACAGAACTGGCTCTTAAGCCAGGTACTTACTGTGCCAAACTATATAACCCTTAGGGCTAAAACTCTTCCCATGAAATACAATCAAATATTAGTACTCTATCAATAATATTTGGTTCAATATGATCAAATGATTGGTGCTCTGGTACCCAGCACAATGTCTGGTACTTAGTAGGTGCTGCTCAGCAAATATCTGTTGAAGTGAATGCTCCAGAATTTTGTTTCCAACCCAAACTTTCAGATCCAGTATGAGGTAAAAGGTTTGTGTTTTCATTTTCATGCTGACTTTCAGAGCTTTTTCTGTAGAGATGGAAAAAGATTCTGAGGATGGAAAAAGCTTTTCAAGCATCAGATCCAGTGCCAGTTCACTGGCCCCGTAAGAGCTGTATCAATCTATTTTCATCTGCTCTGGTTGAAAATTTACATGGCCTAGGCTTTGGCATAACTCATTTGCCCAAAGCCTTTGTGGGCCCAGGAGGCAAGTTCGAGTTCCGTCAGCCTCCGGTGTCCTGTGAACAGTTCAAGACTGAGGTCCCTGCGGGACCGGGGAGTTAGCTCAGTGGTTCCGGCGCCTGTCTTGCAAGCACAAGGGCCGGGGTTTGATTCCCCAGTAACCACATACCATACTGGGTGTGGAGACTCACACCCAGCGGCAACCAGTACCACATACCACAGTGCCGGGCGTGGTGGCTCACGCCTATCATCCCAGCACTCGGGAGGCAGAGGCAGGAGGATTGTGATGTGAGTTTGAGGCTGACCTCAGGGCCAGCCTGAACCACAAAGCGAGACCCTGTCTCAAAAAAAAAGACTGAGGTCCCTGGGTGCCTGCATCCCAGCCCCAGCGTAGGTCCTCCAACGCAGGTCCAGGCTCTTCTGAAAGCTGCTCGCATTCATTTTCTAGCTGTTCCTTTCATTCCTCCCCAAACCCTCTGTCACTATTTTCACATCACTATACTGACACCTAAGTCCTAACATGGCCCAAGTTTCTTAAAGGAATTACCATCTGGACACTAAAAATGTCATTTACAGTCATATACAGAATTTAGAATACTTTCTTCTCACCCTCAAAGTCTCTTAAGTAGCTGAATTCAGACATCATCTCTGGGAATTCTATATTCTCATCTCTCAAAACCACCACATATTTAAAAATACATGGAAAAACAACAAACTGAAATGCTATTAGACTTGTGACTATAGTAATAACATGTAGATTATTAATATTTGGATTATTCCAATCAATTTTATGCTACCTTCACTGGCAAGAACATTTGTGCAGGGCCAGGGATTTAGTTCAGTGGTTCCGGCGCCTGTCTTGCAGGTGCAAGGACCCGGGTTCAATCCCCGGAAACCATATACAATACTGGGCGTGGGGACTCACGCCCAGTAGCAATCAGTACCACATACCACAGTGCCGGGCGTGGTGGCTCACGCCTGTAATCCCAGCACTCAGGAGGCAGAGGCAGGAGGATTGCTGTGATGTGAGTTGAAGGCTGAGCTCAGGGCCAGCCTGAACTACAAAGCGAGACCCTGTCTAAAAAAAAAAAAAAAGAACATTTGCGCAAATGTGTCTCTTTCCAAAATTAAAGTCTTCAAGATGAAGTTCAAGGTCCTTGTGCATCTGACTCTCCTTATACAGCCTATCATGTTTCTCCTAGGATGGCCTCATTTCCATCTCAGTGAAACCTACGTCTTCTGTACCTCTGAGCTTTGCTCATGCCACTCCGTCACTTGGCATGCTCCAGGATGTCCCCTTGCCCTCTAGGCTGTATGGAGGAAAAAGACTGAAATACCCAGATTCCAGACTTGGCTCTGGTACAAGCTAGCTGTGTGACTTTGGGCAAATCTTTTCCCTCTCCTGGCTCAGCCTCCTCATCTATAAACAGGAAGACAATACATAACCTAGTAGTCCTTCTAAAAGGACTTAAAAAAAATGATCCTGATTCCTATATTGCCAAACTACACTTAATCTCTCCTTCAAAATCTGCATATCCTCCAAGTATTTTCTCTTACGTGCTCCATCTCACACTGTTCTCTCCACTCTGAACTCCTATCTCTGGAATCCAGAACAAATTACACGGTGCATTCATTCAGCCAAGATTTTCTGAACATTTTCTTAGTCAGATATCCCAGCAAAGTCTTGGTAATAAACACAAAGCCAATTAACATCCAGCCCTGTAACCTCAGTTATATATCTCTTTCTTCTCCACTATTTTTCATCCAAGTCAAGTCATGGTAAACATGAACAACAAAGTCAAATGCACCACTTAATTCATTTACTGAGCAAATATTAAAGAAAGCTTTGCATGTACTACTCTAAAAAATCAAGACACCAGTAAACACATGGACAAAATCCCCAATCTCATGGAATTTATTTGGGAAAGCAACACAAACATATATATTTTGTTTGTTTGTTTGTTTGTTTTTGTTTTGTTTTTTTTAGGTTTTTTGAGACAGGGTCTCGCTTTGTGGTTCAGGCTGACCCTGAGCTCAGCCTCAAACTCACATCACAGCAATCCTCCTGCCTCTGCTTCCCGAGTGCTGGGATTACAGGTGTGAGCCACCACACCCAACACTGTGGTATGTGGTGCTGGTTGCTGCTGGGCGTGAGTCTCCACACCCAGTATGGTATGTGGGGATCGAACTCGGGTCCTTGCGCTTGCAAGACAGGCACCGGAACCACTGAGCCAAATCCCTGGCCCCGCAACACAAACATGTTATATAAGTTTAGGAATAAAAACAAAGCGAAGATCAAAGAGTGACTCAAAGCGACTTTTTATAGAATGGTTGGGGCAGGCCTCCCTCTGGTTGTGCATTCAAGTCCGTACTTGAATCGACCAAGGGTACAAACTAGCACTAGTCAGGAGAACAGCATCCCGGGTGCACAGCAAAGGCTTTGAGACAGAAGAGACAGGAGGAAGGTAAAGAGCAGAGGAAGTGCTGAGGATCAGATCGCCTAAGAATCTGGAAGCAAATCTGGATTCTGTTTGTAATGAATTCATATCACAATTTTAAAATGCTCTGCTTGCGACACAGAGAAGAGACTATGAAGGGACCGGAAGAGCCAGAGCCAAGGAGAAGACTACACAGAACTGGGGAGAGGGTGTCATCCGGGATGCCACCGTATCACCTCACGTCATGGCTCTCCCCTCAGTTACTACACTGCCAAAGCCAGAGTGACAGTGAAGATACAGGAACGTAAAATCCGACCAGAGTCTGCCACGAGGTAAATGTGCTATGGGTGCTAGGATTTGAAAGTCCTGTGCCTTATAAGAGGAAACTGAAGACTGAGCCCTGGAATGCTTGGACCAACCCCCAACACATCCACGCTGTTCATGATTCGCCCTGAGTCTATGGCCTCTTTATATCTCACAATGCAGAAGTGCATTGATAACTACTTTCTATAGAGTCCTTTAGGTATTGTGCCAATGAAGCCCGATCATCCAGTTGGCTGGACACTGAGAGATCTAACCCCACCCGTCGGTTACCCCGACACATTCAGATACCTGAATCATTTAGGAGGAGCAATGGCTGAGGTGCAGGACAGAGGTCATGGGGAGCACGACCTCAGGAACTGTATCTCATCTTGCCTGGGGCTCTTCCCCTGCCATGAGTTGAGCAACTTACCTCTGCCATGCCTTTCCACCATGGCAGGAACCTTGGAGCCAGCTGACCAAGGGCTAAAACCTCTGCCACTATGAACAGGAATAAACCTCCCTAATTTAAAATACAAGTGTCAGGTATTTTGACCCCACAACAGAAAAGCTCAGGTAGTTTGTACACACTAGGTATGACAATGTCATATAAACTTCCAAGAAATCAATGTTTTGCAACATACGTTCTTTTAAAGAAGAATATAACCATCTTCCCCCTCCAAGAATGAATTATAAATTACATCCGCAGTATTACCCCACTTTCTGATGTCAGTCCCGTCTCGGGAGAAATGGTCACCCTGACCAAATCAATTACACCGTCTAACACACCACATTCTCACCTAACTTTCCAATCTTTGTGCTGGATGTTTAACCTTTTCTGTCTCTTCTTCCTTGGCAATTTGCTGAGGTATAAAAACTTCTTATACCTGCAACATGTCACCTAGTTCCCATGGATGCGACAGAGCTAGTTTTCTACGCAAATGTACACCTGAAATAGACAGATATTTTGCCAACTAATTCTGATCACTCGGTCTTTACAGATTTTTTTTTAAAAAGATATAAAACATCCTCTGCCCATCTCCTATGATTCTCGTAACACTTTCTCTACAAACACCACAGTCCTAAACACTAAACACTATTCTAAAGTAATGCAGTGACCTATCAAAACATACATACTGGAAAAAAACATCCAAAGAGAAATCTCATAACTGATGCATCTAATTAACCGGATACTGACTATTCAAATGAATACTCTCACCTCCACCCCCGCTAGCCCAAACACTATGGTAATACTCATTTGTAGCTTGGGTTTTCTTCATCTTTAGGTGAAGAAAAATTAACCTATTTTATCTATTAGCCTATTTATCTATTGCAGCATCCACTGAGAAGCAAGAAGCTTTTATTCAACTCCCACACAAATATACAATTTTTGAAAGAGCTTCCACTCCCCCTTGGACTTGGTCCCATTGCATGGAATTCTCTGGCTTTAAGCACACAGAATCCATCCCTGATTCAAGAAAAAAGAAAAAAACACTCCCAGGAGAAGCTTCTCAAAATAGTCACTAACCACCCTGTGGCACTACTTAACGCAAGAAGAGACAATGCTAACTGGATCCCCGGCAACACTGAATGTGATCTAACATGACTCATCGTGGAAAAAACACTGATGAGACCCTCTGTACTCACTAGGAAATTCATCCCCAAATGTTGAGGTCGCTACATCAGGGCTCATCACAACACTCACAGCGGAGGCCACCGGGATGTATAAACAGCCATTTCCCACAGTAGCATTTCAGAAGGTACCCAACACCCATCAACAAGTAACTTCCCATCTAATTTCTTAATTCTGCCCCTTCACCCACTTACTGATTCACCAAACCTCTAATACTAGGCATGTTCACTTAGGAAAAGTAATGAGAATAAACAGATGCTCATAAATACTGTACAGTGCTTTTTCCCTAGCAGACAGTTAATAAAATCAGACATACCAAAAGAAAAGTGTATGAAAGATAGTAACAGAGCACTTCCCCCACAGCCTAGTGTCTGACCTGACTTTCTTCACCCCACTCCAGTCAGCCTCCCCACAAAAGATGAATTGCATGCCCGGAGGAGTAGGGGTGTCCCACAGATATCTAGATTCAAATTTGTCCTAGCTGAATTAACACCCAAGATCCCAGCCCAGCCTAGTGTTAACATGCCTGTAATCTTAGCACTCTGGAAGGCTGAAGCAAGAGCATAAATTTACACACAGTGGAAACAACTGAACCAGACCCTGTCCTGTCTCAAAATAAAAACGAAAAAGAGATGAGGGCACAGCTTAGTGTCAAAGAGCTGGGTTCAATCCCCAGTGCCAAAAACAAAACAAAAGTTCCAACTTCACATCAGAGAAGACAAAAAAAAACACCAAAACTGATCCTTGCCCAGTCAAAGTACTTTCCAACACTAACAAACAGGAACAAATCACCAGCATATTCTAATTACCTTGGCCCATTATCACCAAGGCCTGTAAAATGGAAGATTAACTCTTACACGACTAGCAAAGAGTTCGGGAGATTATTTCCAGCATATTGATTGGAGAATCTTAACTTTGAGTTTAAGCAAATGATTCCCACACTCCTAGAAAGGTCTTAATTGGGCAGTCTGTTACTTTTAGTGCAGTCTGGCAAAGGCTAGAGTCTTTTTAAACCCGTCAAGGACTTGGGTAAAATTCTTTTGATGATAATTTTTTTAAGATCATCTCTAGAGTTTACATATGTTCCATAATTAGTTATGCTGCTATAAAGAACACTTTATCCTAAAAGACTCCCTCTGAATTGAAAGCTCTAACTAGCAACATGCCTAATACTGACTTCCTGTATAAAACAAAACACAAAGCAACAAATATACAACATAATCATAAGTCTAAAAAGCAAAATTTGCAAGAAAAACATAGAAAGTTCAGCTTGGTTA
Source organism: Petromus typicus (assembly GCA_004026965.1). Lineage (NCBI taxonomy): Eukaryota > Metazoa > Chordata > Mammalia > Rodentia > Petromuridae > Petromus > Petromus typicus. Next base: position 12,139 of record PVIR01026707.1, on the reverse strand, counting down.
GCCAGAGAAGGACGAAGAAATGATGGGTATAGAGGGAACAGTCTGTACATTTGTGCTAACTGCCACTTAAGTCCAGAAAAGACAATTAGTTCACTCTGAACATCTGTGCATACAAGAAATACAGAAAAACAGTAAAAGTAAGAAACACAGGTTAACTACCCAGGACAAGAAGATAATCTGTGATTATCAGCCTGGAAACCTTAGAACTCCTTGCCCTTAGGGAGACTGTTACATCTCCTGAGGGTGAGATGGAAAGTCTTGAGAAAGATTTAAGGATATGTGGAAGATGGAATCGTTTAAAACAGTCAAAGTTCTATACTAAGGCATTGTATCTGAGATGTAAGAGTGAGAAAGGATATTCCAGTCCTGTTTTTCTATGCTTTTAGTTGCCTCAGAAAACCTAAATCACTGCTTCAATAAATTATAAAACTGACAAATGCTTCCTAAATATAAAAAGAGGAATAACTGTGTAAGCAATACATCAAGAATGCAATCAGACATTTCTCACATTTAAATGACGACAATGCCAGGGATTCTTTTCGAGATCCCAACTCTTAAAATGAAGCAGAGGGCATTCTCACCAGGATCCATACCCAAAGTGCCCCAACTGGTACACAGTACGTGCTGCCACTACTCTGGAGGAGACTCTAGACTCTAGTCTTCCTCTCTGATCTATAAACAGAAAACACCGACAAAACAAAATGGCTCCCCAAAGTTACAAGATACAAAACGGGAGAAGGAACCCAAGCGCTAATTCAGCCATGACTTCTAATGTCTGGCTGAAAGAGATTACCATGGTCTAAAAGAAGAACTGAGCCAGGCAATCTCTCAGATATTAAATTCTAGAAACTTCTGAATATATGACAAAGCTGGAACTTTAAGTCCGGTTTCTTTGGGACTTCCATCATCTTGTACCAAGAGAAATCCCATTCCACAGAGGTCCAGAATGCAGACTGAATCATATCTTCAGAGATGCTGGGAACCATTTCAAAACCCTACTCAACAGGGCAGATCTCCAGAGCTAAGAGCTCTTAAAGATAAAAATGAGTACGGAGAACTGACGTCACATTCTGGTTTTGCATTTCTTATTTTACAAAAAAAAAAAAAAAAAAAGAATTGACTTGCCCATTGGTCAAAACTGCTCCAGCTGACAAAATTTATGTTTCTGCTGGTCAGCTGTCCTTTTCTGTACAACCTCCTATTTATCATCTGCCGTCCTCAGCTATGAACCAAGTCTTTAGAGCACTAACAAGTTCCAAGGGAAAGGTCTAAAAGTTGCACAGGGAACAGCAAGAAATCCAGATTGAATTCAAAGTGGCAGACAATTCCAGTACAATGGCTCAACCCAGTGCTGCCCTTCCTGTGCCCATTGTCTGCAGAGAATCAAAGGGCCTGGCTATAAATGTGGGTACTCTATGGCCCTGTGAGCTCTTTAACACTTCGTCTGAGCAGCGCAATTCACTGGTAAGAAAGGTGGAGGGGCAGGATGAGACGGCCCATCTCTAAGCCCTGGAATTTCTACCCCTCTCCAGTTTCCACCCAGTAATTCTCCAAGGGCCTTCTATTGCTCCTCCATAACAAAAAGCGAAATAAATGTACATTTTATCTTAGTTGGTCTCATTATTCCAAAGGGTAATCTCGACTCACTTTTTAATCTTACTGACTTTTAAAATACAGTATTTTTAAGAAATGAGAATGAGGAGAAATCTCAAATAAAATTTAGGCAATGGAAGGCTGTTAAATAAATTGTAGCATTTATCTACCTTTCAGGGTGGTTGTTAAAAAAACTTTCACCAAAGCATTGTGAAATGCGCAGGAAACATCATGTTGCTTCACAAATGCATTCCATTTGAATGTCTGCCTGCTAAGATTCAGCTCTTTTCTGATCCCCAGCAGCCCTGTGGTCACCGCAGCTAGTTTTTACCCAGTGAACCACACAACTTACCGCGCTGGGTGCTGTAAATGGAGCGGAAACTGAAATACCCAGCTATCTTGGCTACATTCCCTTCTATAACCTCCTAATTAAGCGCTACGACCATGATGTGCACGTAACATTCCTGTACACGGATGTCACATTCATCTTCCAAAAACACTGCTTTGCTCTTTCCTCAAAAATCTTTGAAAGCTAGATGATGTTCACGAGATAAAGCTCCAGTCCCTGCACCAGAACGCAAGCTGAGGGCAGTGGGCAGGGGGCGGGGTGGGCTTCCGCGGGACCTCCCACGGCTCACTGGCCACCGCAGCTGTGGAAAAGTCCAACAGCCGGACAACCAGGCACTGGAATTCCAGTTCTGCTACTTGCTACTACTGTGCCATCGTGAGCAAGCCACTTATTCTTCCGCTTTCTTTCGGTAAAACAAGAACGCTCTCCTTTTTCAAAGAGCAACAGAATCCATCATTTGAACGGAAGAGAGAGAGAGAGAGACAGAGTCAGAGAGAGAGAGAGAGAGACAGGGACAGAGAGAGACAGAGAAAGAGAGACAGGGACAGAGAGAGAGAGAGAGAGAGAGACAGAGAGAGAGAGAGAGACAGACCACGTGGCGCAGCATCGAAGTTCAGTCACCGCTTTTCTCTCCATCTCCCACCCAAATGGCCAGCTCTGCATCCTCGAGACTCCGCCCGGTAACTCTCCATCAGATCCACAGCGTGCAGGTCCAGTTTAAATCTCACTTCTTGTCTTGGAATCCTTTTTCCCTGGGTGTTTCCCTGTATTTTTTTTTTTTTTAATATTCTAGAAGCATGTACCATTCCTTCTTTCCCCAAGAAACCAACAAACTCAAGAGCAAGGATTTTACTAATTATTAAGCCACTCACAATTTAAATGTTGGATAAAACAGTATTTTGAACGTAAAAGGTACTTTGGAGTCATCTACCAAAAATGGGTGCCCTTTTGGCTCAATTAGGGAATACTACTACACTATATATTTGAATAATTCTCCCCATATCTTTAAGTTTTTTTGTTTTTTTCCGCCACAGGTAGTATTTACTGAATAAATAAAAGGCAAAGATAAAATCTATGTTAGTCACCCAGGAACCACCTGCCCCCCACCCCACCCCGAGGGTCCAAAAAAGCTTTTGCTGCACTTCATGGCTTCAGTCTGCTTCTGGGTTCTTGTTGGTCTCCCCTTACTTCAGCCTGAGAGACAGACTATGGAGATGTGCCTCTGTCTTTGGTGAGCTTTCTACAACCTAGACTATTTCTGATCCTTTAGAAACCCCTCTTTCCAGAATGAAACAATCAGCCAAGAGATTCATCTTCTTGAGAAGTAAGTACCACTTGCAGAAAACAAAACAAAGAAACAAGGCAGTCATTTGCACTGTATCTGTGTAGCCCGGCCGAGATGGGGAGCTGAGGAGTATGCATATAAAGATAGCTCAAAAACCATTCTGGATTTCCAGCTGAGGTGCTGCAGGTCTGTGTGCCTAGCACAGTAGGAAGCTGAGGCAGGAGGACCTCAAGTTCCATCTGCCTCTTGGCAGGTTAGCAACGTAGGAAAATCCTGTCTCAAAACTTTAATAAGTAGCTCAGCGCAAAGACCCTGAGTTCAATCCCCGGTAGCAAAACAAACAACAAAAACCAAGAAACCAGTGCTGGAGAAGGGTAAAGGACCTCTTCACCATTCCCAAAAGCTTGCTGTCCAAACAGCAGAAACACCTTGATGGAAACAGGTACAAGAGCTGGTCTGTGGAAGCATTATAATAAATCCTCTCATTCAATGCAGAAGTCATTTTATCAAGTAATTATACACCACATTCAAAGGAAAATGCAATAATCTCCTTCAGAAACAGCGGAAAATGCTAATCTTTCTGAATCTTACTTGTTTATTAGATTATTGGAAAAAGGAGAATAAATGTTAGTTAAAATATGTTCCTTCAGTCGTGGGTCACTTGAAAAAAAAACTTTAATATTTAGTGCACACTGGAACAAGGGCAAAAAATGAAAACTAACATCCAGAAAGTCGGCTTCCTGACTGAAGTAACAGACTGCAAAAGTTAATTTTCCTTTGTTTGAGTTCGGGGTGCGTGTGTGTATGTGCGTATGTGAGAGAGAGACGGGTGTATGTGTTGTGTTGTGTGCGTGCTGTGTGTGTATGCGTGTAACTTAAGGAGCCTGAATAGAAGCTGCAACAGCCCCAGGCAGAGCTGCTCCAGCGGGAGGCCACCGTCCGGCCGTGCGCACCCCAGCTCCTCGCTGCCCGACTCCCGCCTCGAGCTCCCACCCCCACCGCGCGGCCGCCTCGGGCGCAAGGCAGGGCAGGGCCAGCCTCGACGGCGACCTCCCGGAGGACGGTCCCTGCTAGGCCAGCAGCCCGGAGCCGCCCGGCGCTGCACCGCGCCATCGGCTGCCGGAGCGAGTACTCACGGAGCGGGATCGCGCCGGCAGGAGCAGGAGAATAGCGGGAAAGCGCTAGACATGCAGGGCGGGGCGAGGCGGGGCGGGGCGGGGCGGCCGCGGAGCCGGGCCAGCGTGGCGACCCCCCAGCGGCAGCCCGAGGCGCTCCCCTCTGCGCGTCGCAGCCCGGCCGGCCGCTGTGCAGGACCCCGGCTCCCGCCGAGCCGCAGAGCCGGAGGAGGAGCCGCTCCGCAGAGGGCGGGCGGCGGGCGGGCATCCGCGCCCCGGGCTGCGGCCGGCTCCCGGGAGAGGGGAGGGGGCGTGGAGGGGGCACGCCTCCACCCGAGGCCGGGAGGGTGGGCTGCCCCAGGCCGGGAGGGCTGTGCGCAGGCCGGGGTGGGGGTGGCGGGGAAGCCGGGCCGAGAGGGTTCGAGCGAAAGTGGAGGACGGGGTGGGAGAGTGGGGGCGGGGAGACCGGGATGGGAAGGTAATCCTCAAACTGGACCGTCTCACCTTGGCACCATCCGACCAAGAGTTGTCTGGGTCTGGAGCAAAGCACAAGGGGGTCTGAAACTTTATGTCATTTTCTCACACACACGTGACCCCCCTGCAGTCCAGATGGTTTCAATCACTGGAGGAAAAAAGCGGCTCTGCCGGTATGCACGAAAAGCCGGAGCCGGGAGAGTCTGGGGAGAGCCGCCTGTGCAGCCGCCGCCGTCTTCACACAGCCCAGGGGTTCTTTCCATTCTCCCAGCTCTTGACCAACCTGGGGGAGCCCCACGAAACACACACGGCGTTAAAGAAACTACTTGGGTCTCGCAGCAGTGACAAAACTCAGAACGCACTAGATTTCCAAAGGGTCCCGGTCTGCACTGGAAATTCTGAGGGTATTCTGAGAATAAAAAAAAAAAAAAAAAAAATCCAGAGGCTTGAGAAACCAAAAAAACTAGAAAGGGTGTTATTTAATAATAAAGCATTCACTACCAAGGAGAATCCGACTTAGCGGACTCCTGAAGCAAGCTGTTAACCCAGGATGACAATCCACTTGGAAAAGAATAATGCAAATCACTTAAAATCCAAGCACCCACCTACTCGGTGGGACGTTGGGAAGCCATGTAACCGGTTCCTCTTCTCATAAATCACTGCAAATAGACCTTGATGTTGAAATGTACAAATCTGCCGAGCAGTTATGAAAATTTCACTTCTAAAGTTTAGAATTTCAAATTTCCAATTTCACTCTGTGTATGAATGAACATAAGCAGACTCTATAGCCAAGAGATGTTTCAAAACCCAAGCCAATTCAATTGCCACCTACCCATAGAGGTATTTACTCAGCTGTGGGACAAGCGTCAAAAATAATGAGCTTAAGATTCACCCTGGAAATAATTTTAACTTGTTCATGATCGAACACAAACAATGGCAAGAACAAAGCTGATAAAAGTCTCTTGTTTCTTTGCCAAAAATTGGCATTATGTGTGAATTACTAGTATTAACTCTGTTTCCATCATACTGGTGCTAGAGGATATATCTGACCTTATATGACACAGTTATGAAAAACAAATCAAGACCTGGTAAGCTGAAATGGTTCTACACAAAGAAGACCCATGATTTCAGCTGTCATTAAGGCACTCTAGAAAATGCAAGGGACAACTTGAAATTAGGCAAGTCGGTACAAGTTTTACTCCAAATTCAAATTCTGATTTTTAAAATGAGAATTGAGATATATCAGGTACAGGAACAGATTTCTAATGTTGAATGTGATCATAATGTATATCTAAAATGTACCAATAAACTCAATTAAAAAAACAAATTCTAATGTAAACGTTCCTACTTTTAGTTCAGTGCCAACAATATGTGAACTTCTCCAGAGAACTGAAGAGACATTATCACTGTTCTTAGATCTCCGATCTGCCCCATCGCAGAAGGGAAGAACTCTAAGCTTGAAAGCAATCCCCAGAAAACTATACTTAAGGCCGGTTCCATCTGCAGCTCCCTAAACTCTAAGGAACTTCTTTCCCTTGTGCTGGGGATTGAACAGAGTCTGGAGCCAACTCAGCATAATCTCTGCCACCGATCTACACCCCAGCCCTATAAAGAGGTTCTGAAAGTTCCTATTAATGTCTTGTTTTCCTTGGGAGTAACATCTGTACAGAAAGCCAACTCACTGGAAGCCATCAAGATTGTCTTCTATTCAGTCCCAAGACAGTATTTATTTTCATCTCCAGCAGCTGCTGCCGCCGCCCCTCACAATATATACACTGAAGCAATGGGAGAGTAGCATAATCAATAAACAGTTCTATTTGTTTCTCATTTCTTCTGCAAATTATGTATAAAGCTTTTTTTAATTCCTGAGAAAAATGTGTATTAGATCTGCTTTCAAAATCAATATCCTTTACATTTTGCAAATATGGTCTATTTGCACATATGGTTTATAGTTCTAAATCTAAGCTCCGTTTATGTGAACATTATTTACTGCCAATACTGGCCAGGTATTTATTAGGGACACTGACATCTGAAATATTTTTATGTTATTTTATGTCGTGTTGATCTGCATTAACCTAATGGTCACATCGTCTGGCCAAGGGAGATGGTAACCTCACGGGAGCCTGGTCTATCTTGCTACCACATCCCGCTTACCTGCCACAGTGCCCAACGTGAAAGGAGCACCCGAACAAGTGAAAGATAAATGTGGGCACAGTGGCACAGGCTTGTAGTCCTAGCTACTCACTTGGCTAAGGCAGGAAGATCATCTGAGCCCATGTTGCAGCCCAATCTCGGCAACACAAGGAAACCCCAGCTCAAAAACGAAAGGATGCGCTAGGAAGATAAATAAAAACATGGCCAGTTCAGCTCCAGGCCTGGAGACGCATGTGACTTGTTAACAACAGAATGATTGATAGCCGTGGAAGGCTACTAGCAACAAAAAAAAATAGAAGTGAAATTAGCATTAGCTAGACATAGACGTTCATCACAACATAGGGTCAGCAATGCCCAGAGACTGCTGCAAATATAAAGCCCTTGGAGGAGGAATCTGGTATATTTAATGCCTAATTTAGTGATTTCGGAGATACTTTCCCATGTCTCCACTATTCAGTACCCTCAATACAGAGCCAAGATAAGGCTGGAGCATAAACATCCTGTCTCTAATTTGGATAGCAAGAAAACTACTCCTTTTATCCTCACAGGGCCCCTCCACCCCCGAGCCATTTCCTCTGTGCTGTCTTCTGTTAGTCTAATGAAAGTTTCCTAATCTGTAGAAGCAGTAGCTTTCTTTCTCTTTGTGTAGAGCAACACAATGCACTCTGATTACATGGTTAGATTCCACACAGATGCCTGGCGATACATCTCTAGCTAAGGGTCTGCTTAATATTTGAACTTTGAGGAACTTAAAATCCAACTAGTTTATTACATACCAAAATAGAACTCAACATCACAGAGATGGGCTTTTACTTCCTCTTGCTATTTTTAATCCTGCATTTAAGCACGGTGAGTGGTTTGGATTTTCTGGTTCATGAATTTTTGCGTGGAAACTGTTTACTTGTTTTCGTTGAAGAAAAGAGGTCCGGGTTTTCTAAGAAGACTTTCAGGTTCGCAGCTCTAGTAGTCACAAGTCAATTATTTTTCCGATGTCTTCCACCTCGAAGGTGTATGTATGTGGTCGCTACAGAGTCACAGGGGCTTATTTTGCCTCTTTGGACAAACAACCAAGTTTCTCTAAGGCAGACAACTAGGAAAGGTGATTGCTTAGATGGCCTGTATCTCTTTAGACCATGTAATTCCAAACATTCTTTCCTCTTTATTTTTCAGTAAAAACATGTTTAATTTAAACAGCAAAACTTAAATGCAAAAGACTGAAATCTTCCTAAAATGCTTTTTAAAAAGATTATTAATACTAATCCATTACCTCAAAAAGTACTATTCAACCTAATCCTGCTTTTACATTCTTTCTAGATTTGAGTAGAACCCCATCTATACATCATCCAAATTCCCTGGAGACTTTTCCATAAGCTTTAAGACTTCGGACCAGTTTTGGCAGCAAATGCCTGTGATCTGTGACCTCCAGGAGCCCAAAGTACTCAGAGATAGCTATCAAAAGTGAGAGGGTGGCCTTGGAATCCCTTTGGCTTTTGTGCCTTCTTACTTTCCAGCTCCTGCAAAAGACAAATAAAATATAGCTTACATTTACACAGATATGACTAAGTAAGTCAACAGTTTGAACCCCTGTGACTAGATTTCATAATCAGTAAAATATAATGGTATGTGAAAAATCACTTATTCCTCAGTCTTCTAAGCTCTCAGATATACAGATTCTTGGACTACTGAATTAGAATCTCCAGAATTGAGAAACATTAAATTCTAAGAGCTCTACTTTGTCAGTTCTACATCAAGTCATTTGTTTTTTGGGGGGTTTTTTTAGATTGTTTTTGGTTTTGTTTTGTTTTTGAGACAGGGTCTCACTTTTGTGGTTCAGGCTGGCCCTGAGCTCAGCCTCCAACTCATATCACAGCAATTCTCCTGCCTCTGCCTCCCGAGTGCTGGGATTACAGGCGTCAGCCACCACGCCTGGCACTGTGGTATGTGGTACTGGTTGCTGCTGGGCGTGAGTCTCCACGCCCAGTATTGCATGTAGTTACCGGGGATCGAACCCGAGTCCTTGTGCTTACAAGACAGGGGCCGGAACCACTGAGCTAACTCCCTGGCCCTCAAGTCATTTCTTTACAGGAAAGTGTAATTGTCACTACACACTTGCACAGACTTCCCAAAAAGAATCAAACATATTATAGGAATTGAATTATAATGCAGTTCATTCCTTCACAATAAGTAATTTACTTAGGTTTAACCAAATTTATAGCCTATTTTCACCCCCCAAAAAAATCCATAAAATAAAAATTTTTTAAAAATAACTCCCATCAGCCAGGCATGGTGACACACATCTGTAATTCCAGCAATCTGAGAGGCTGAGGCAGGAGGATCACAAGTTCAAGTCCATATTGGGCAACATAGCTACTTAGTAGGACCCTGTCTCAAAAAATAAAAAAGGATTGGGACTGTAGCTCAGTGTGAAAGCTCTGGTTCAATCCCTAGTATTGCAAAAATGGATAATGAAAACTTAAAATAATAAAAGGACTGAGAATGCAGCTCAGTGTGAAGTATTTAGGTTCAATCCCCAGTATCATCTCCCTTACCCAAAAAATCTTACCACTGGGCAAAATCCACTGGGCCAGGAAGACTACACAGATGCAGCCAACCTGGGCAATGTACTGAGACCTATTTCAAAATAAAAATAAGTAAAAAAGACTTGGGAGGAGCTCAGTAGTAGAGCGCTTGCCTAACTTGTGTGAGGTCCTGGCTTCAGTGTCAAACAAGCCTGTGAGGATCAAGGATTTAGCTCAGCGACACAGTGTGAGGTCATGAATTCGAGTCCTTCATAACAAAACACAACAAAAAAGCCTACCAAGGGGCTGGGGATTTAGCTCAGTGGTTCCAGCGCCTGTCTTGCAAGTGCAAGGACCCGGGTTCGATACTAGGTGTGAAGACTCACGCCCAGCAGCAATCAGTACCACGTACCACAATGCCGGGCGTGGTGGCTCACGCCTGTAATCCCAGCACTTGGGAGGCAGAGGCAGGAGAACTGCTGTGACGTGAGTTGGAAGCTGAGCTCAGGGCCAGCCTGAACCACAAAGCGAGACCCTGTCTCAAAAAAAACCTTAAAAAAAAAAAAGCCTACAAAATAAAGTCTAAATGAAATTTAATAAGACTTGAACAGACCACTGAAGAATCAGCAATATTTTGTTTAAAATATAATAACACCAGTAAGCCACTGAAACTCCTGATTTCCTCTCTACCTTTTGTAAGCCATCACAGCTTAGTATGTATCTAATTAAAAGCTACTTAACTATTAAAATTACAGGGAATAAGTGGATGTGATAGTGTATTCCTTTAATCCCAACACTCAGGAGGCTGAAGCAGGATTTCTACACAAAAACCAGCCTAAGAGATCCTATCTCAAAAACAAAAACAAAAACAACATTGCAGGATATAGGAAACCCAGAACCCCAAACTGCATTTTTGATATTGTGATTTTTAAGAGACTTTTATATATTAGATAGGCAAGCTCTATACTTGGTCACAAGCCTCAAACACAGTTGAAAAGAATACATAAAGAGGGCCGAGGATTTAGCTCAGTGGTTTCAGCGTCTGTTTTGCAAGCGCAAGGACCCAGGTTCGATCCTCAGTAACCACATACAATACTGGGTGTGGAGACTCACGCCCAGCAGCAGTCACTACCACATACCACAGTGCCTGGCGTGGTGGCTCATGCCTGTAATCCCAGCACTCGGGAGGCAGAGGCAGGAGGATTGCTGTGATGTGAGTTTGAGGCTGAGCTCGGGGCCAGCCTGAACCACAAAAGTGAGACTCTGTCTCAAAAAAAAAAAAAAGAATACATAAAGAAAAACAATTTTTCCTCTCATTCTTCCTTGCAGCTCCTCCATCTCCAATCCCTGCAATTCGTGGCACAGTCTCCCAGAGATATTCATGGGGACATAGAATCGTTTATACGCAGAGACTTCTTTTGGGGGAAGGAGGCTCCATGGCTTAAAAACAGCTTTTGAAAAAGGCTCACGATTTCAAAGAACTTCAAAGTCATCACCACAGACTCTAGAACAAGGCAGAGTTTGCACTCTTACCCCAATCTACTGGTAGAATTAGCCGTACTACAACCTGCACTCTGCCTATTGGTATTTTTCTGTACAACTTCAGACAACAAAATTGCTTTAGAAAGAAATGTTGGTTAACATGCAGATGTGGTTATGAAATACCACATCTGTTTGTAAATAACTTCCTAGTTTTTATTTCTGTCTCAGACCCTGCAAAGAATAGTTCCTTCTGTCAGTGTATTCAGTAACAAACAATAAAAATCTGTAAGAAATTTCTGGCATATGCGTATACACAAAGACAACAGACATTTTTCACACAGCCAGAAATTTTTCTATTGAGATGAAGGAAAAATTTTATTTATATCTATGAAGAATTGAAAGAGCAAATGAACTTGGTACTCCCCAGGGTCTTAAGAGAAGAACACACACTTTAAAATATATATTAATCTTGTCTCATAATCTCACTTCGATTTCAGTGTTGCCATGTTGTATTGTCATTGATATCTTAGTATAAAATTATTGATTCCTACAGCATTTATGTCCATCAACATATGAATAAGGAAAATGTGGTATCCATACACAGTGGCGTTCTACTCTGCCATAAAGATAAACCTGAAGCATTCTCAGGTAAATGGATGCACCTTGAGAACATAATGTGAAGTAAATCAGACACACAAGCTTGAATATCACATGGTTTCTTTTGTCGGAGATTATAAAAATGGATATATACAAATAAAGAACAAAATAGAAGATAGATAAATAGCAAGTAGGCAGTTCAAATAATTCCTTACATTACCTCTTTTGCTGTTTCAAAAGTATTGTCATAAATACGCTAATTCATTTCACTTATACTAGTTTATCTTATTTCACTGAAATGAAAAACTTGTTTCTTTTTTGTAACAATCTTCTTGGTTTATGTCTTGTACTTTGAGTAACTACTCTGAAGATAATGATATCCCTGGAATAATTATTGTTATTTTCTTATCTGATTATGAAATTTTTTATTTTTCATAAAAGAATTTAAAAATTAAAGTATTTAAACACAAGTTTTGTGTTATTATGTGTTTGTGTGTATTTTCATAAAATAAATTTTTTAAACCATTTAAACACAAAAAAGAAAGTTTTGTGCAAATATCTATTTCTTTCT
>PVIR01026706.1:0-23560 GCA_004026965.1 Petromus typicus | reverse complement strand
GGCCCTGGTGCCAGCCTGTCCTGGTTGCCGCTGCACTTCTTCCTGTGCAGGTTGCCTTGATGCTGAGATGTGGTCTTGATGAGGTTGTCAGCACGGAGCCCGGGGGCTGAGCGTGCAGGGCGTCTGAGGTCGTGGCAGGCGTGGCCCCCGCTTCAGCCACCTCGGACTTCTGATGGCCGCCTGTGTGTCTCCTGTAGGCACAGGTGTTGGTGTGCAGAGCGCTTTCTAACATCTTGCTGCTTCCGTGGCCAAACCTTCCCGAGAATGAGCAGCAGTGGCCCGTGCGCTCTCTCAACCACGCCAGCCTCATCTCCGCACTCTCCAGGGACTACCGCAGCCTGAAGCCGGACGTTGTCACTCCTCAGAGAAAGGTGCCACTGGATGACAGTAAGTGGCCTCCTCTCAGGGGCAGCACGGGGGAAGGTGAGGGCAGGATCCTCGTCCTTTGTGTCAGGTGAGATTTGCACCTGACGTGCGTATCGTGAAGTGAAAATTCAATTGTCTGTAGCCACACAGCCGCCAAGCAGAGAAGTCAGGCTTGTGTGGCGAAATTCACTTGTGTGTGGAATTCAGTGACCACACCAGTGGAATGTGTTTGCTAACTGCAGGTTGCCCGTCTGAGGCAGAATGTAAGAGAGACCTAAGGAAGGTGTCTGTGGAAGGGTGGCACTGTTGTTGTCAATTACCATTGATAAAGTGAGCCCAGAGTGATCATTGATCCGTTTCCGATGATTTGTTAGGAGACAAAGGAGTTCCCCTTCACGCTGAGAAATGGAATTTAAGAGCTTTCTTACAAGATTGGTTTTAACCTTGTCCAAGTACAGATATTTCAGGAGTTTGGAAAGAGTTTGATATCTTTACAAATAGTGCTTGAAGTTTGATTTTTTTTTTTGTAGAGAAAGGAAAAAAAATGAAACCAGGTGTACTTGAGTTCAAGTGTAACATGTCAGATTTCACCGAAAAATCATCCTGAAATAACAAATATAGCAACAGTTTAAGAAGTACAGTCTGTTTTTGAAAATAGCAAATCGCAAAAATAGAAAATAGCAAAACAAAATTAGATGGTATCATTTCTAGAATGTCAAGAAAAATGCCTTCTGAACATCATAAATAGTATTATGTATTCAGCATAATTTCTAAAAGTACTGTTTTTATAATCAGAAGATTAACATATGCTCTTTGTACAAAAATATTAGAATAGTTTAAAGGAAAAGGAAACTGCTGAATTTAACCTGGTTATTTTTTGTTTACTATTTTTTGAGACCGAGTCTTGCTATGTAGTCCACAGGCTTTGAACTCACAATCTTCCTGCCTTAGTCTACTGTGGTTTTCATGGTTTAGAAACTAATAATTTTAGCTGTGCTTCGTTATTGTGGTCCTCTTTTTCTTCTCATCTTCCTGTTGTCCTCTTCCTTTACCCCCTTTCCTTTCTTTTTTTTTATTTAGGTTTTTTGAGACAGGGTCTCACTTTGTAGTTCAGGCTGGCCCTGAGCTCAGCCTCAAACTCACCTCACAGCAATCCTCCTGCCTCTGCCTCCCGAGTGTTGGGATTACAGGCGTGAGCCACCACGCCCGGCACTGTGGTATGTGGTACTGATTGCTGCTGGGTGTGGGTCTCCACACTCAGTATGGTATGTGGTTACTGGGGATCAAACCCAGGTCCTTGAGCTTGCAAGACAGGCGCCAGAACCACTGAGCTAAATCCCCGGCCCACCCCTTCTCCTTTCTTTTGAGACAGGGTATCATTATATAGTCCAGACTGGTCTTGTAAGTCCTTCTGCCTCAGCCTCTAAAATGCTGGGATTACCAGGATGTGCTATCCCTGCTGGCTTCCTTTTTCTGTTCTTATGTGTGTTTATAGTTACGAGTTGGTGAGACCCATTGGCATGCTGAAGGCGTGCTTTGCACAGACCCTTGCTGTAGTGGTTTCATACCCATTGTCAGATCTCTGGTTCAGAGTCTGATGTTTTTCTGATCGTGGTTCTAAGTATTTCCCCAAAATCCAGTAATTCACTTAATTCTCACTTTTTTTTTTTTTTTTTTGAGACAAGGTCTCGCTTTTGTAGCTCAGGCTGGCCCTGAACTCACTATGTAGCCAGGCCAGCCTTGAACTCACAGCAATCCTCCTGCCTCTGCCTCCCGAGTGCTGGGATTACAGGGTGCGCCACCACGCCCGGCACTGTGTTCTGTGGTTACTGGGGATCAAACTTGGGACCTTGAGCTTGCCAGGCAGGTGCTGGAACCACTGAGCTAAATCCCCAGCCCTCTGACATTAGTTTTATGAGTTAGGACTGTTAATTTCCTTGGTTTCAACTATAGGAAACTAAGGTATGGGAAGATGAAGTAACTTTCCCAGGGGTACAGACAAGTGCTAAGGGGTGTCCATAGGTTGATGGCCCATCTTCCTCACTTCACCTTACACGGAAACTGTTAGTCAGCATCAGCTTGTTATTTTATTTACGTTTTCATGGTGCTGGGGATTGAACTCAGGACTTTGTGCTTGCCACACAGGCGTGACGTCATTGAGCTACATCCCCAGACAGTCGGCTTCTTAGTTATGCTCTGGTAATGAGCAAGCCCAGCAGGTTGGTGACGTAGTGCAGGGAGAAAAACAATGTCTTTTTCATGCTGTGTGTGCAGCCTGAGTCAGGGTGAGGATGTCACTTCAGTCTCTGCTCATATCAGGAGGGACAGGTGGTGACAGTGGAGCGGCTCTCAGTGCTAGTGCCAGGAAATGACACATCATTTCCATGCTCATGCTGCGAGCAAAGTAAGGTGCATGGAGGTGTGTGCGGCTCGGGCTGGGAAGTGGGCCGCCACCACATGCTGGAGATGCTTGCTGAGTAGCATGTGTGGTTCCCTGTGAACACGACTAAGAATATGTGTGCCGGGTGCTGGCTGCAGACCCCGGACACATTTTTTCATCTAGCCTTCTTCATACCTTGTGAGGTGTCTCTTACTGTCCTCACTCCACAAAGACATGGGGAGTTTGGGAAGCTTTTCTCTCAGTTCTACGCTTTGAAAAAGTTTCAAACCTATGGGGAAATTGAAAGGCTAAGAAAAGGGAGTTGAATGGTGAGACAGTCTTTAGACTTTTACCCAGATTCACCAGTTGGTGGTGCGTGTGCGTGTGTGTGTGTGTGCATGCGTGGATGTGCGTATGTGTGTGTCTGTGTGTTTGTGTGTCTGTTTGGTGCAGAATATTAAGCCTAAGCAGTTTGGCATGCTAGATGAGTGCTTTATTGCTTTTATATCCCCAGCCCTTTCTTAGTCTTTTTTTTGAAACAGGATATTGCTAATGTTCCCTAAGTGGGCCTGAAACTTGTGTTTCTCCTGCTTCAGCTCCCTCAGTATCTGGAATTATGGGCATGTGCTGTCAACCTAAACACTTTTTTAAAAAAATGCAGTCATATGACGTAAGTTGTCCATACTGACCTTTTAGCTTCGAATATCTAACCTTTTATATAGGGGGGAAAAAAAACCTCTTACAATTGCATGTTACAATATTGGGTTACTTTAAAAATTTCTACAGTTGCCAACAAAATGTCCCTTTTGCTTTTTTAAAAAGTTGAGGATTATGCATTATATTTAATCTTTAACACAGAAAAGCATCCCATTTTTATCTTTTATGACATTGAAATTTTAAAAGCGGTCTGGGCTTGTTATTTGTCTGATTTTTGCTAGCAAATTCAGTGTACTGATGTACATCCAGTTACATGATGACTCTTTTTGTTTAATTCACTGTTACTCTGACCGTGTCTCCCAGTGTCCGTTGGAATTCACCTTTCCCTAAGGCCTGGGAGGTTTAAATAGCCCAAGACCTTTGTGGGAGGAGTGGGGTCTCAATGGCTTTGGCTTTGCTGAAGTTGCTGCTTTCTTGTTGAAAACATGGTTTTGAATGACTGTATAATTTTCTTACCCATCCTTATAATATTATATTCTTAGAATGCTGTTAGCTTTTTAGTTTATATTTTTGCAAATAAACCTTGGTCCCCATTTTAATTTCATTAAAAGCCAGGTGTTAGATTTTAGTCTTCTGACTTTGCTGGTTTTTCTTTCTAAACTTAGTTCCTTAGAGCCTCGTGTTCTTGTAGGGGAGTGTCTGCCGTGGTGAGTTCCCAGCTTGGTGCAAGTCTATAGCCTGCAGCGTTTGTGAGTGGCTCCGTGATCAGTACTGTGGGTCTCGCCCCTGGAGCCAGTCTAGTGGATCAGGCCTGTGGTGAACTGCTGTCTTCTTTCTTCCTCCTTCTGGGGAGTAAAGCGATGCTATCCCCCCTCATTGCCGAGGGGGAAGCCAAGAGCCAGCACTAGTGGAGTGAGAGACTCGATTCTGTCCACTTTCTGAGCTTGTCTTCTCTTGGTTCCACAAGGCTGATGAGAAGATCAGGGTGATCAGGAGGGTTCTGCCAGGTAGGTTTGCAAACCACGAGTCTCTTCCCATACTAGGAAGTGGCAGCTGCTTCCATTGCCCGGGCTTTCCTATAAGACAAGGGTCTTTCCAGAACTGTATGAACCTTGTCTCCAGCTCTCACGGCAGCCCTGCCACAGAGGGCTGTGCGCTGTGCCAAGGGCATCAGTGAGGGTCCCGCCCAGGTCTGCAGACACCTGTGGTTCCCATGCGGGCCTGCCCGCCTCCTGTGTGTTGGCCACTGCCTGTGTTTTCCTGGTGTGCTTCACAGAATTGTATTGTGAGCTTACATCTCAGGGTATTGTTAATTATATGTATTGTTGATCATGTATCTTGACAGTAATTGTAAGTGTTGTCCGGCTTCAGACCTAACAGGTCAAGGATGGATCAGGCAGCAACAGCACCTCTGTGCGGTGTGTGTGAGTTGGTGGGCGGGGTGCGTGTGTAGGTGCAGCAGAAAGCTTGGTCTGCACATGTTCACTCTTGCTTGTGGTAATTACCTGCTGACGTGTACTTCCCTCGTCCGTCTGTTTATCATCCCATTTTTGTTTTTAGCTTGTGCTGCTGGGTGCTGATCCCAGAGCCTCAGGCATGCTAGGTGAGTGCTCTTCCTCTGAGCCACAGCCCAGCCCTCATCTTGACAGTTTTCAGTAAGTCCAAGGCAACTGATGGGGGCAGATTTTATTATTTTTCTTCTCTGAATCCTTGTTTATGGTGGATAGAGGCAAAACAGGCACTACCCTGAGCAAGAGGGCATCCTGCCTACTGGAGCTCTGGCTGTGGAAGGGGACAGCAGGGCAGACTGTCCGTCAGCAGACCTGTGCGCTTGTCTTCCCAACTCCTTGGCACATTTCTTCCTCTTTCCTTGTGTCCCTCGTGCAGTGGTTTGTCCTCGGCCGACTCATAACCTGCAGTTTAATCTTGATTTGCAGCCAAAGTGATTATCCACCAGACACTCAGTGTCTTAGAAGACATCGTGGAGAATATCTCCGGGGAGTCCACCAAGTCCCGACAGATCTGCTACCAGTCGCTGCAGGAGTCCGTTCAGGTCTCCCTGGCCCTCTTTCCAGCTTTTATCCATCAGTCAGGTAGGAGCTGGCCCAGAGGCCTCATGGGTGGATGGTGCTAACAGGAGCCCCAGGGTCTGCGTGGACCTGTAGGGTGCAGAGTGGGCCCTGCCAGTGCTGACAGCAGAGGGCAGTGTGGTTCCTTTGAGAGTTTTGGCTGTGTTCTGTGAAAAAGCGATCAGAGGCCTCAGGGTAGACGCTGGTAGCTGTCACCTTGCCGTCACCTGTTGCTTCCTACCTAGTTTTCATTCCTTGTCTTTATCCTCTCCCAGTAAGCAAGGTGAAGTGGGAGGACAGTGGGTGTTACACAGAGAGGTGAGGGAAGTGTCTCAGATGCACGCAGCTCACCTAGCTGGTGAGGTGAGTTGGCAGAGGTGCTGCTCTGGTCAGTGTCCCTGTGAGGCCCTCTGGCTCTGTGGGATATACTTGCTTGGCTGTCCTGAAAGCCTGTACAGTCGGCCTGTCAGTGAAATCTGGCGCTTCTCAGCATGCCTTCATTGGTTGTCTCCTGTGAGCAGATTGTGTGGGGTTAAAATCAAAGTATACCATGTGGATAACTGTTGGGATCTGGAAGTGGAACCACACACACTGTAAGCGCTATTTTCTGCAGCTAGTCCTCTTACTGGAGGACCATGCAGCTTGAGTGCTCCCTCATTACCATGTTTAGCCACTTAGCCCCTGACCCAGCTGCAGGGACTGTTGGTCATGGAGAGAAACGGTCATGTCACCAGGTATGCCCTGATTGAGCAGTTCATCAGTAGCACCAAAGGATCCATCTGTAGTGAAAAAAACTTGAGTGTGGCTGGAGGCTGGGCATTGAGTGAGGCGTTTAAGTGACCTGCATTTACTGTAGAGCTGTCAGGCCGAGGTTCCCTGTACCAGAGCTGTTTTCTCAGCAGGTCCTCAATCATTTTCCGCTCTCCGTCATTGGCTGTGATGGTATTGGGGAAATTTCTTCCAGCAGGAAGCATTAGAGAGATAGCAGTGCAGATTGCAAGAGTCGGTTGAGCTGAAGACTTCGCTCATCCCTGTGAGTGTAATTCTGACCATTTTCTTCATTTAGATGTGACTGATGAGATGTTGAGCTTCTTCCTCACCCTATTTCGCGGCCTTAGAGTGCAGATGGGTGTGCCTTTCACTGAACAGATCATACAGACTTTCCTCAATATGTTTACCAGGTAACCAGACATCTCCCCAGCCTCTCCTGGGGAGGAGCAGCAGAGCCTGGCTGCACAGCGGGGACTTTCTGCTGCTTTTCACCACTTGCCATAAACACCGGTTTTCACGCTGCCCCACAGCAATAGTTATTTGGTCACTGTGTGGTTTTCTTGGTCCACAGAGAGCAGCTGGCTGAGAGCATCCTTCACGAAGGCAGCACTGGCTGCCGGGTGGTGGAGAAGTTCCTGAAGATCCTGCAGGTGGTGGTGCAGGAGCCAGGCCAGGTGTTCAAGCCCTTCCTTCCCAGCATCATTGCCCTGTGCATGGAGCAGGTGTACCCCATCATCGCCGAGGTAGGCTGCCCCCTGCTTGGCATTGGGGAATCAGGGTAGCATCAAGGAGAAATGCTTTTTAAAAAGTTAAAGTTGTTATTAGTTATTTTAATATTCTTATAAAATTCCTCCCAAGAAGCATCGCTTTTTGCTTGGTATAGTCTTATTAAAGTGGCCAGGTTAATTGGAACTAGTCTAGTGTAATCAGTATAGCACTGATTGGTAAGACAGACCAGTCTCCTTTGGCATTGTTAAATGAATGTATGGTTTTCTTTCTTTCTTTTTCGGTGCTGGGGTTTGAACTCAGGACCTTGCTCTTGCCAGGCAGGCGTGGGATGTCTGGTTTTCTGCAGCAAACTTTATTACAAATGTACTTTCCTATGAAAGCATTCATGATCACCAGGATGCGAGACACGTTCTTGGAAGCATTTAAACGAGCCTTTCAGTGTGAGAGGAAAGTACTTTGTCCTTCTTGGAAAACAGACACTCAGCATGACAAAATTCAGAATAAGTTGAATTTTGTGGTAATAATTACATAAATAGATGCTAACCTTTTTGGCTTGAACTAAGACTGGAACAAGTCCAAATGCTCTGGACCCTGAAATATACTTGGGTCGTGTTTGACTTCCTGTGATGGGACTTGGGGCCTCGAGTGTCAGTTTAATTCTAATCAAGACTGTTATATACATCTCTGTGCTTTATAATTTTGAATTTCTCGGAGATGTCAGAAATGCTGTGATGTTGTCCAGTGACACGGAGACTTTGGGTTTTGAGGAAATACACTGAGCCGCCCTCTTCTGTGAGTGCTGGCTGCCAGGAAGGGGGCGAGGCACACAGCAGCTAGCACAGCACGCTGCCTCACCCAGATATCCTCCCTGTGGGTTCCGAGTGCTCTTTAAATGTTTCCTATGAAGAGCAGAGCTGCTCTTAAGGCACCTTACTGTCTTAGCTCAGAGGTGGCGTAAGACCAGCAGGTTTGCCGGGAGAGTGTTTCCATCCTGGGAAGGGAGCATAGCCAGGAAGACAGGACATCAGACGGGCTGTTGTCCCAATGGGAAACCCATGGCCTTGTCATTCCCCACTGAGTGGCCTTTTTCCTAGCACCCAAAGCTGAGTCCTTCTGCCCCAGAAAGGGCCTTGGGGTACCCTGTGTTGTGACTCGTCTCTCTGTAGGGTGAACTGCAGTTGTGTGGGGCTCCAGCTTTCTGTGCAGGAAGTGATGGGAGTGTGGGTGGTTGCTGGCTCCCCGCCCTGTTCTCAGGCCTCTCAGGCCCTGTGCTGTGCTGCCCTGGCCTGGCCACGGCGGCTCCCCAGGCAGCGCAGAAGGGTTGTGCCACTGTGTGCATGTGTTTCCACAGCGTCCTTCCCCGGATGTGAAGGCCGAGCTATTTGAGCTCCTTTTCCGGACGCTCCATCACAACTGGCGCTACTTCTTCAAGTCCACTGTCTTGGCCAGCGTGCAGAGGGGACTTGGCGAGGAGCAGATGGAGAACGAGCCCCAGTTCAGTGCCATCATGCAGGTGAGGGGAGAGCTGCCGAGGCTGCTGGTGAGCCAAGTGCAGAGATCGCCGCTGGCCGCTGTCCCGTGGGTGGCTGCCTGGCCCATGGTCCTGTTCTCCAGGCTGGCTGCTGCTTCGAGTCCGGGCTTTGAAGCCCGCAGTCGGGCGTCTGAGGCTCAGCTCCACCTCTTAGTAGCCATGAAGTTGATGGACTTCTTGGGCAGTGAGTCAGTGTCTGCACAGTGGGGTGTTACTGCCTGTCTCGCTGCAGTCTGTCGTCAGGTAGGTGGTGGACGCATTGCTAGAGACACGCGGTGCCAGTTCCCCTTCCTTGGTGTGGAGACTGCCCGAGTCCAGCTGCCCAGTGCTCTGCTTACCAGGAGAGCTCTGAAACAGGTCTCTCTGGAAGGGGCCTCACAGTGCTTTTTATTTTTTAAACCACAGTAGTAAAGATTGAACCCACTACCTTCACACTGAGTAACATCCTCAGCTCTTTTCATTTTTCATTTTGATACAAGACCCACTAAATTCCCCAGGCTTGGGATCCTCTTGCCTCAGCCTCCCAGAGTCCTGGGAGATGGGGCGGTGCCATGTGCCTCGCCTGGCTCCTGGCAGTTTTACAAACGGCTCTGGCTCACACTGTCCTGGGAGAGTGCTTCCTCATGGGCAGTGCCCGCTTTGAGGTGGGTCTCCTCGAGTCGCAGGCAGTTCCTGTTTCAGTGCACGCTTTTCCCGGTGGGGAAGCCAGAGGACTCCCCTCCCTGCTCTCCACGCTGACACACGGTGCACACTTGAGGGCACCCATGTTCCTCGGTGGACCTTCCCCTCGGATAAGCACACATCTTCCTCTAGTCCCTCCGTTTTTACACATTGTTGAGGTCTTTGGAATGTTCTGATGTCTGCACCCTCCGTCTCTCCCGTGGACCCTGTTCCCAGGCTCAGTCCCTCACTCAGGACGGGTAAAAGTCACTGTGGAGAATAGATGCACGGTTCGGCCCTGGAGTCCTGGGGTGTGAATCCAGAGAGCTGGGCTGTGTCCCTAGCCCTTTTGACTCTGCATTTCGAGACAGCTTCTGATCTTCCTGTCCTGTCTTGCCAAATAGCTGGGATTATAGGCATGTACCACCACAAGACGGCAATTTCTTACAGTGTTTCATGTGACCTAACAATTCCATTTCTAAGTGTTTTACTCAAGGTAAGCAAAAGCATCTCTTCACGTAGCCTGTACATAGATGTTTGTAATTTCTTTTTTTTGTAATTGCTGAAACCTGGAAATAGTCCAGACACCTATCAGTATAAACCAGTGGTCATAGGCATATAATGGACTACTTCTCGGGAATAAGTAGGAGCTTGTCACCGCACAGACAGCCGAGGTAAATTTCCAGGACACCGTGCTGGAGAGGCAGCCGCATTTCAAAGGCTCCGTCCAGCCAGACTGAGCCCGTCCCATTGTATGACGTGAGCAGAGGAGCGAGGGCACGAGAGGAGGGCTGTCACTCAGGGCTGAGGGCTTTCCGGGCGGTGGATCTTGTGTGTTTCGATGGTTGTGCTGGCACTGATCATGTTGCTCAGACTCCCACAGTGGTGAGTTCCGAAGTCTGACCGTGTGTTTTACTTCAGTAAGCCTGACTTTAAGTAAATGGAGACCTTGGTCACATGAGATTGCATCACTGGAACAGGGATGACACGGGCCCTTTGCATAGCTTTGTGGCCCAGGGAAAGAATGGCAGGGAGACGCCACTTGTCCAGGCAGGCTTCCTGCGGACCTCAGCCTCTGCAGCCTCCCTGCGCTCGCCCTGTCAGAGTGGGTCTGGCGGTGTCTAGAGGGTTCATTTTGCTCCTGAACGAGTGGCTCAGACCCAGGATTCCAGGGAAGTTACACTTTTCCTTGTGTTTAACCCAGAGCAGAGGCTAGAAGGGTCTCTCAGGACCAGTGGCCTGTGAGCCCTGAATACCAGGGGAGGAGTATGTCTGCAGGGTTAGTGGCCTCAGGAGACAGGCAGCGGGCTGTGGCATCCCCTCAGATTGCTGAGGGGTTTGGCCGGCACTGTGCCCTTCTTGTTTATAGACCCAGCGAAGGGCTGGAGGTTGTCTTCCAGGTACAGGAGCGGATGTCGAGGGGGACTCAGGTGCTCAGACTCAGGCAGGAGTTCCGTGGGCTGCCTCCTGCAGGGTGTGAGGGAAGAGCTGCTCAGGGGTGTCAGTCTGCAGGTGGAGGCCGCCCCAGAGGGCCGGGGCTTGGGGAGCTCAAGCGCTGCTTGTGAGACAGCGATCTTATTCCCAGGCTTTTGGACAGTCCTTTCTCCAGCCAGACATCCACCTGTTCAAACAGAACCTGTTCTACTTGGAGACTCTCAACACCAAGCAGAAGCTGTACCACAAGGTAAGTGTGGCCTCTTGGAGAGACGCTGACATCAGCATGTTGGGGCCAGGGGCAGCCTAGGGGCAGCCCAGGGCTGAGTCACCCTCATGCCCTGCATTCCCACACCTGTGCTGCAGAAGATCTTCCGGACCACCATGCTCTTCCAGTTCGTGAATGTGCTGCTCCAGGTCCTGGTTCACAAGTCCCACGATCTCCTGCAAGAAGAGATCGGCATCGCCATTTACAACATGGCCTCTGTCGACTTCGATGGCTTCTTTGCAGCCTTTCTTCCAGAGTTTCTGACCAGCTGTGATGGTGTGGATGCCAACCAGAAAAATGTGCTGGGGCGGAACTTCAAGATGGATCGGGTGAGGAGAGCAAGGTCAGGCTAAACGGGCAAGCATGGCACTGCACATCCTGGGCCTGTCCAGTGAGGGGCAGGCTGCGCAGGGCACACCGGGGCCCGTGGCCGTGGTCTGCCCCCACCTGGTCACGTGGCGCGTGGCTCGTGCTGGGCTGGGCTGAGGAAGCCTTGCCTTGGGATCTTTCTTCCTGCCCCCGACCTTGGCTTCTGTAGTTCGCAGGCGCTTCGTGTCAGCCACAGCAGCCCACGGGCCCTGGCTCCAGCGGCCGTCTCCTTTGTCTTGGAGTTTGCCTCAGTTCTCTGCGCTTAATTACTCCACCCTGCAGAGCACACCTCAGCGAGGGGTCTGGAGCGCCTATGGGGCCAGCACTGTTTCGTGTAGTACAAGTCATACTTGTTGCTGACTTGCCCAAACCTGCGGCCTCGCTGTGAAGATCAGTGCTTAGGAGCTTCAGCTCTGGGCCCTGGGTTAGAGACGGGCACAGGTTGTCCATCTTTCCAGGGTGGTCGCAGCAGAGGTTGGGCTGACCAGCTGTAGGTCCTGTGGGGGAGTCCTTGAGGTACCCACTCTGTGTCCTTGCCTGGGGCGGGGGGAATGGAGATGCCATCTCTGTTGGGTGTCTGGATCCACAGTGCCCAGCTTCTCCTGGGAGCACATTTGTCTGCTTTCGGTGCCAGGAGTCTGAGCCTCTGTGCTGCCCAGTAGGCCCTCCCTGGGACTTCTCAGTAGAATATGACCCGATGACGCAGATGGGGTGACACCGAGAGAGGAACTCTTGGGGCCCTCTGCATTTTCCTGGTGCCCCCAGCTTCTCTCCTCAGCAGCACATTGCTGGCTGCTTGCTGGGTGTGCGTTTCATCTGGGTTTCGGGCTGCCTGTGGCCTCCAGCTCCGGCCGCAGTAGGCATCAGGAAAGGTTTTAGAGCCAGATCCTGTGTTCTTTAGTCTCGGAATGAATTTTTCTTTCCTTGAGATCTAGCTTACTAAGTTTGAAGTTCACTTTAGGTACTTGGATGTTTTTCTTGCTTTTCTTAGGGCCCAAGTCTAATGTTTAATGACATCAGTATTACTTAACTTCTTGATTTAAAGCAGTGGCTTCCAAGTCTACATAACTTTCACAATTCCCAGGCTTCCTGAAGACAGAGAAGCAGACTTGTATTCCACTGAGAAATTCTGACTTGGTGTTTGAGGACCACTTCTTAAAGGGCTTTTCTTGAGCGTGAGATGATGGAACCCCCTTTCCAGATGCTGGTTCATTCTGTGTTTGGAGCGGGCTCTCCCTCAGCCCAGGCCCCTGTGGGCCCAGCTCCTGCTTCTAGCCAGCATTCTGCAGACAGGACAGCATAGTGCCCCGTGTGAAGCAGTGTCCGCATCCTGTCCCGGCTGACCCTGAGGCAGCCCTCAGAGGTGGAGGTGCTGCTGCTACCTGGGCTCAAAGCTCAGCAGGTTGTCGGCAGTTACAGCGCTTGGAAGAGGACGAGCCAGGGAGCAGCGTGCAGGCCTGGGTGTTGTGTGCACTGGGTGAGCTCGGGCCACATGGAGCCCAGCAGAGGCCTGGCGGTGGTGTCTCTGAGCAGGGAGGAGGCAGTTCCTGTGTCTTGTACAGGGCCAGGACACGGTCTCTAAGCAGCTCTATGGCAGAGACAGGCTTCGAGCTGAGTCCTAGAAGAGCAGGAGCTGTAGCCAGGAAGGTGGTGGGGGAGAGCAGGAAGCGCTTCGCACCAAGAGCAGGGCTAGCAGCCAGCTCATCCTGTGAGGGGACCTTGCTGTTTCCCCCTGTGGACTCACCGCAGGCTTCCCATAGTTCCGCACGAGAGGCAGGAGCCTGTCCCTGGGCCGTGGGAGCGTTCAGGGTCCCAACGGTGAGGTGTCCCCCCTCGCCGGCCTGGGTGCTCCCCAGTGCATGCTGCACCCAGCGCAGCCCTGCTGTGGGAGCCTGTGTGAGAAGGGTTATACAGACACTGCTGGGTGTGAGTGATGTCACCCACTGGTCTTGGAAAGACCGAGGCTGGATGGCAGTGACCCACTGGGCCCTCCTCCCGTCTGTGCAGCCTGGAGCAGGGGCTTCTCTCTGCCAGCTCTAGGAAGCAGTGAGGACCGTCTGGGCTGGTGCCTGTTCATTGCTGGTGACATTGCCTGTTACACCGGCCCTAGGATTTGACCTCACAATTCTCCCTGCCAGGGCTTGGGTTCAGACCGCACCCTGGGGTCGGGCATCGAATGGGGTGGGTGACCTGGGCTGTGGGAGGGCAGGGCCTGAAGGGCAGGGCTTCAGCTGTGATCCTGCTTTCCAGGACCTGCCCTCGTTCACCCAGAATGTACACAGGCTGGTCAATGACCTGCGCTACTACCGCCTCTGCAATGACAGCCTGCCCCCGGGCACAGTGAAGCTCTAGGCCATGGCCAGGGACATGGCTTGTGTGCAGTCGCTGCACCACCGCCTCGGCCCCAGGAGTCTCCAGGCAGGTCTTGGCCTGAGCAGCGAGGCTGGCCTCTGCCCCACGCTGCCTGTCCTGCCACCGTCCAGAGGAGCTGGCTTCCGGACCCATCGCCTCACCGGCTGGCTACCCCAGGAAGCCCCAGGAAGGCCTCGGGCGACCTGCGCAGAAGCCAAGGACAGCTCTCGACAGTGCCACCTTCTCGCCATTCCTCCCCGGCCCCGTGCCAGTGGGTGTGCTGCTGAGCCCCGTCCCCGCTGGCGCCTCGGGGTCTCGGCTCAGCAGGGACTCGCGGACTCGTGTTTTGTTCTTGTTTCTCCTCATTCCATTGTGATACCAAGAGACGGAGCTTAACCAGGAATAAAACGCTTCCCTTGTTACAGAAGCCCGGGGAGAGCTGCTTTCCGCCTGAGTGTGCAGGGCCCGCGAGGGCCGTCCTGGGGCAGAGGGGGCTGCCCGGGCGGCGCACCAGGGAGGGTGGCACAGTGTGGGGTCGCCGTGCCCGGCATCCTCGGTGGTGTCCCTGATCAGGGAGGAGGCAGTTCCTGTGTCTTGTATTGGAAGAAGAGAGCAGAGCTGATTTCACCAAGGGCTCGTGCAGACACACGGGCAGCCGCCTGCCTGGCGGTGGGCCCGGAGCTGCCCCTGGCAGCCGACCTCACAAGACTAGTCTTGTTGAGGACAGTCGGGAGGTAGAGGTCCCTGTGCCCGACTCGGGCGGGAGGAGAAAGGGCCGTGTGAGGGCTGGCAGTCGGGGACTCGCTCCCCCCTGGGGTGTGAGCACCAGGCCTCCCCCTCCCGTCCCTGCACCGACTGGTCGCCTGTCCTTGAGGTTTCCAGTCGTGGGGACTGCAAGGCAGCCCTGAGGAAGGCTCTGCTGTGGACCTGTCGGGGAGAGATCTGGCGCCTGAGAGTGAGGGTGTGGTGTCCCGAGGCTCGGGCTGACGACCTGGGCCTCCGAGGCCTTCATGAGGGTCACTTTGTGGTGGGCAGGGCAGCGGTGCCCGGGGTGAGTGCTCTGCCTGCAGTCCGCCCTCAGCGCGGGAGGGGCTGGACACTGGAGGCTGTGTGCGGAGAAGTAGCAGCGTCTGTTCCTCCTATGTGAGAGGACAGACGGGAAACGTGCTGCGGGCAGGGGACACAGGCAGAAGGTGGGGTAGTGGAGGAAGGGCCGGGAGGTGGCGGGTCCTCCGGGCCGTGTCCCGCAGCTGGGCCCGAGCTGCCGGTTAGCCTTGTGCTTAGAGGGCAGTTGAGGGCAGGGAGGACAGTGCCACCCTTCCGGTCTGGGTGGGAGCAGCAGGGGAGAGCAGCGCTTCCTCAGTGCCCCTTGGAGGAGCGGCCCTCTCCCCTGCCCTGCCCCCTGGCGGCGCTGGCATTTACCTTGCCCGGCACCACTGCTGGTCCTGGAGGAAGAGCCCACGACGCCCTTCTCACAGTCGAGCAGTGTCCTCTGTTCCTGCCTTTGGC
Organism: Petromus typicus; assembly: GCA_004026965.1. Taxonomy (NCBI): domain Eukaryota; kingdom Metazoa; phylum Chordata; class Mammalia; order Rodentia; family Petromuridae; genus Petromus; species Petromus typicus. The sequence goes on along the minus strand of PVIR01026706.1, from coordinate 8,465 downwards.
CTCAAACGGTGCAAGAGTGAGTTTTTTAAAGCAGCATTTTTCTCCTATTAAGTATTTGTAGTAGAATACATGAACTGTGCAGAAGAGTCTTAAATTCATATAGCCCTGCTACCTGGAGGAAGGGCCCTTGATATTTAGGTGTGTTTTACCTCCTTTTCCTGCGTGTGCAGATACGTATGGTCTTGCATCTTCCTTTCCTTGTGGCGTTGAGCTGTTCTGTGGTTTCCTTACACGTCTCCTGTGTTGTGACTGTTTCCTACAAATGCCCGTGTTAATGGTGGGAGGTGTCTCGCTGCTGGATTTGCTGCTACCTGTAGTCTTTCTTTCTGGTGATGCTGCGGCAGGCGTCTCTGGGTATAACCTGCGTGCTTGTCTTTTGTTTGAGCAGAGATGTGTCTGGGAGGTTGTGAGGCCTGAGGATCCGGAGACTCGGTCGTGCACCGAGGAGCCGCAGGGCCTGCCCAGCCTCTGGGCCACTGGGCACCCTACCCAGCTCTCCCCTGTGTTGGGCAGCAGGGCAGGAGAGGAGAGAGCAGGTGCTGCTCCCTTGTGCCCCGGCCCTGCAGGAGAGCCCACTGATGGCCATGCTGCACTGGCCACGCACCGTCTGTCAGGGCCGCCCACGAGCCAGGTGTGGGCCACGGGAGCACTGGAGTTGAGTAGGGTATAGCCGGTGTCCTCGGAGTTCTGAGCTCCGCAGATGGGTGCTGGGCGCTGGCTGAGGTGGGTGGGTCCTGCGGGTCCCAGCAGCCAGGGAAGGTGTCCCTGCAGGTGACAGCCGGGTGGGTTGGGGCGTGTGAGGAGCTCACTGGGGCCAGGGGCTCTCTACAGAGGGTGATGCAGCCCCCAGTGGCTCGGGCGGGCCGCGGTGGCTCGGGCGGATGGTTGTCCATGTTCTCCCACAGCAGCACACGTTGAACAGAAGTGCTCCTGGGAGAGGAAGCTCCTGGCCTGGTCACGGAAGGTGAGCGGGCAGGGGGAGTGCTGCCAGCCGCCGTCGCTGCTTCAGGCCGGGGCCCAGGTTGTCCGGTACGCGGGGCCTCAGGTGACAAGCCAGGGTTGAGTGCCATTGCCCGCCTTGGCTGCCTCCTGGCAGCTCCTAGGGAAGCCTGGCATCCTCGCTGGCTCCTCGACGCCTGGCTGTCTAGCCTACAGTCCCACATCCCGACTTCTCTGCTGTTTCCTGAACACCCCTTCTTCCTACGCCCGTTCTCTCCCACCTCTTGGCATTGCAGGGAACTGAAGGCGGGCTATGGGGCCGTCCCCAAAGTGGAGTTCCGTGGACTTGTCAGATCCAGTTGAACACCTGCAGAAAGCAGCCTGAGGTCACCCCGGTACCCTCCCTGACCCTCAGCACAGTCCTGGGCCCGGCATCTGCTGCGCCATGGTCTCCGCCCGGGGCTCCTGGGGAGCACTTGCGCAGGCTCTTCAGTGAAGGGTTGCTTTAGCTCAAGGACTCCCCTTTCCGCTCCCCCATCAGCACCACTTGGAAACATCTTTTAAAAGCCTTGTTAATTCACTGGCTCAGGCCCCCCCGGGACTCGGCGGGTGGCAGGACTGACGGCAGGCGCAGGTCTCCGTGGGAAGCCGGGTGGCAGCAGCCCTGTCAGGTTGAAGTTGGGCACGAGGGGTCAGGACGTTAGTGACTCAAATGCAGCATGCAGGGCTCTGCGTGGGTCGCTTCCTGGCAGCGGGCGTGTTTTCTTAGCCCACCCCCTTCTACCTTGCATTGTTTGCCCATAAATAAAGTAAATGTCTCCACTGTGTGATGACAGCGTGCTGGGCTTCCGTGTATAGATGTCCGTCCTTATGTCGTGCCTTCAGTGGGAAGAAGCTCATGATTGAGGTGGGTCCTGCCCATCCTCAGGCCTCTGCACACTTTGGGGACCTCAGGCCGTCACAGACCCTGGCTGGCTCATTCTGAAGCTGTGGGCCGAACGGGGTGGGTAGAAGTGAGTTATGTAGACTGTGGAGGGCACAAGCTCGGTGCCTGGTCTCTGCCCACACCAGAGTCTGGAGCTGTGTTCGGGGGAGGCCAGAGACCTGCACCCTGCCCTTAGAGGGCAGAGCCTGTAGCCTGCCTATAGCACTCCCCTCAGCCCACCCCTGTGCCATTCGGGGGGATGATTCTTGAGCTTGGGGGTGGTGACCTGGCCTCCGGCCCTGTGGGGCGTGGAGTAGAGGTGATTGTACCTTTGGAAGGGGTTGTGTGGTGGCTTGATCTGTCGTGCTTGGTAGTGGGCCACTGCCAGAGACGGTCCCCTCCCCCACCCTCGGGTTCTCTGCTTGCCGAGCAGATAGGGGAACTGAAGCTGGAGGAGGGAAGTCACTTGTCCAAGTCCCTTTGCACTCACATGGGACACATCTACTTGTCTTTCGCCTCGTGGGACCCTTCTGGCCCACAGTGGGGTGCATGCCTCCCTGTGCTTGTTGCCAGGCAGAAGAGGCGTTTGCAGGTGACCCCAAAGGCCTTTCAGTGGCTGGGGCCGTGGGTGAGCTTGGACCCTGTGTCCTCCTGCAGACGCCCTGTGTCTGTCCTGAGGCTCATCTCAGCGACAGGCACTGGGTCAAGTGACGTGGTTCCTGCTCTCCTAGAAGGTGTAGGTACATGTTTATGTGTGCATGTATGTGTATGCATGTGCATGTGTGTGTGCATGTGTACATGAGTATGTACATGTGTATGTGCTGAAGTTTATATACTGTGCCCGGCTGGACTCAGATGACACAGAACACACTGGTTTTGTAGCTGGTCTCATCCTGCTTTAGAGAAACTAGTGGTAGGAAAAATATTTTATTGAATAAAAATTTCTGCTTAAGCAGAACTCACTTTGTCCAGACTTCTGTCAAAACGTAAAAGCGAGGAAAATTAACACTAAGCAGAAATGGAGCGGTTTCCAAGTGGTAGAGAAAATAAGGCTTCATCTGGTGTGACTGTCCCCTCACTGACGGACCTGTAAGTGATGCCGTGGTTCCCAGGTGACTCCAGTGAAACTGCCCTCTGCCGTGCTCCCGGCTCCCTGTTGCCCTCACGCTCGGGTCAGGCCCTGCTCAGCGCTGTACGCAGGCGAGCTGGTCGCCTAAGAAGCGTCTGTGAGGACGGACAGTAGCTTTGCCGCCCCTGAGCTGAGCAGAGCCGGCCCGTCCCTGCAGGACTGAGCACGCGGAGGCGTGTTCAGGGTTTGCAGGGCATCTGGCTGCCAGTTTTTACAGGTCCTGTCCTGGGCCCTGGAGTGACACTGGACATCTCCAGTCATTGTCTTAAGTCTCCAGGGACCTGGGACCGCAGAGCCTTGCAGGGTGGGTCACCCCACAAGGTGGCCCCCCAGCAGGGACAGGCCCTGCGTGGGATCACCTTACCTTTCCCTGTGTCAGCAAGGTGCCCTTCAGTAAGGACCTACAGGTGGGGAGACAGGCTTGGAGGTGGTAAATGACCTTCTCCTGGTGTTAGGGGGGTGGAGCCAGGGAGTACCCTGACATCGACGTCTGGCACCGTGACCTGGCCTCTTCACCGCTCTGCAGCCCTGAGGCCCTGTGCCAGGAGGGGAGGTTGATGAAAAACGTAAGTGTGTTAAGGAGAGGAATTGAACCAAAGTAAGTCCTCTCCACCCAGCCTGGCGTCCACGCTGAGCTGAGCTTCTGCAGGCTTCTGCCCCAGGGGAGAGCAGCGCCTGGGCCGGACTGGGTGCCCGCCGTGGTGGCATCCCATCGCTCTGGCCGGCCCCTGCCTCATCTCTTCCTTCAGGGAACTCGCCTCGCCTGGCCCTGCCCTCGCCACTGGAGTTCTGGGGTACGCAGTGCAGGCTGCACTGTCTTGTGATGGGAGGCTACGTGGCAGGACTGTGGGAGAGGTCCCATGCCAAGGCAGAGGCCAAGGTGAGGAGAAGCACTCACTCCTAGGGCTGGCATCACTCCCTCCTGGGGCGATGTCCTGATGGCCAGCTTACCTCCCCCTGGGCTGCACCTCACCCCTCGCTCCGCCACTCTGGCCCGACGTGGGCCCATGGCGAGACCACAGCAACAGGCTGAGTGGCCCAGTGTGGGTCCTGGCGCGGCGCTGACGGGAGGCCCCAGAGCAGCCGGGCCGGCTCCTCGACGCACGCGGAACAGCAGCAGGGCAGGGTGGAGGTGGCCGTGTGCTGGGAGGTGCCCGGCTGCCCTGGCATGCGCCTGTGCATCCCTACAAGGCCCCTGCACCCCGCATCCAGAGTCTTTTCCCCAACGTGTGTGTGTGATGCTGGGGTCAAGCCCAGGCCGCTGCACACGCCAGCCACACGCTCCACTGAGCACTCCTACGCCCCCTTCCAGGGTCCCTTGCTCAGGACCATGCGGACACTACCTTCTCCCTCTCCGTCCCCCCATTCCCGCTCTAGTTTTCTTCGTAGCTTTTATCAACACCAGGCCTGTCATTATTTTTGTGTGACGGGTGTGCGAGCTTTCCACCGCTGTGACAAACACCTGAGATACGTGTCAGGGAGGAAAGGCCTCATAGTCCACGGCTGCGGGGCCTGGTGCTTCGGGCCTGGGGAGGGACAGTGCACCATGGCGGGGAGTGTGACAGGGAGTCTGTTCCTCTCATGATGACCAACAAAGAGGAAGGGCCAGGGCCCCAAGGCCGGTCCAGGCCACACCAGAGGCCAACCCTCCCCCCGCAGGCCCGCCTCTGGAAGGTCCCATCGCTGCCCAGGACCCTGCGGCGGGTGACCCAGACCTTAGCAGATGGACCTAATGACGCGGAGGGTGCTCATGTCTCTCTTCAAAAGGATGGGGTCTTCTGGAAGGCAAGAAGGCACTCATGGGTTGTTCTGTCCTCAGAGATACGTCCCCTTCCCAGAACCTGTGGGTGGGCCCTTACCTGAGAAAGGATCTTGAGACAGAGTCCTGGATTACCCAGTGGGGCTCGCTAGGTCCGGAGCACTTCGGGAGATGCGGAGAGAGGACAGATAGAGAAGGTGGAGGCAGAGTTCGCAGGGCGCAGACGCTGGCCCTGTGAAGGGACTGACCTATGGGTGCGACAGTGACTTGGGAAAGGCTGGGATCCGGTTCTGGGGTCCGCGGCCGCCATGTTGGGGGTGACGTATCCAGGCAGGCAGAACAAGTGGAGTCACCAAACTTGCTCGTGTTCAGGAGAGGACCGGATATGGCAGAACTGGGACAGCACCCTTCCCAGAAACAGCCCACCGGGAGCACGTTGGTGGGCCAGGTGTGTCTGTCACAGGCATCTGCCCAGCGCCTAGGGTGTGTGACGTGATGCCTGGCCATGTTCGAAAAAAACTGATTACTGAAATCTGAATTTCATATCTTTTCGTGTAACACAAAATGTGATTATTTTGATTCTTTTTCAACCATTTAAGATTATGAAATCTGTTCTTAGCCCGTAGGCCAGACGGAGCTGGGCGGTAGGTGGTTTGGCCCATTTTTCGTGGTGTCTATCCTGTAGTAGACGTGTATTTGTTGAAGAGGTAAAGAAACTAGCAGTGGCGGCTGGATGTGGCAGTCTAGTCCGAGAGGTGGGAGGGCCCTTGGCAAACCAGGCCTCTAGAATGAAGCTGGATCCGGGGCTGCTAACTCAGGAAGTCACCTCACCCAGATCTCCAGGCCAAGGGCGGGAGCATTAGGGCTGGTGTCACTTGAGTGGGTGGCTGGCTGGGGGCGCTGTTCCCAGATTTTCACTGTTGGCCAGTGCCTTGGCACTAAAGTGATGGGTGGCACAGGGAGGCTGCGGCCACTTCCTGTATGGAAGTGGTGGGTGGTAGGTTTGGTGGGGACCGGCAGTCCTCATCCTGGGATAGAACAGCGGGCTGAAATGCGGGCAGCGATGGCAGCTCCGATGATGTCAGGACAATAAGCGGTCAGGGCTGGTCTGGGGCAATAGAGCGGTGTGGGAGAGCAGCTCCCCCACACACTCTGCCCGGACAGCCTGTGCGTGCGGTCTGTGGTGGCTCGGCAGTGCTCAGTGGTAGTGTGCAGGCCTGGGCTTGACCCCCAGCATCACACACATGGACATCTTGGCACAAATGGAAACTGTGGGGCAGCAGTCTGTGGAGCTGCTGGCCGTGACAGCGCACAGAGCTGCCTCAGCTCGGGAGCAGCGGGGCGGTGACCCCCACCCAGTACCTTGCAGGGTGTTACTTCAGCAAACTCGGTTGGAGCACCGGGTGGAGTCCTGAGAGAGCTTCCCGTGAGCTTCTCCGGGCAGAGATGCGGCCCAGGAGGGGCGCGGCTCAGTGGGCGTGTGCAGCCCGCTGCCCTCCTTTTGCTGCCCGCTGCCCGGCAGTGAGCAGAATTGAGCGCTGCCACCACCGGCCACACCCCGCCCGCTGTCTCGGGCTTCCAGAGCACATGTGGCCAGTATGTCCATCAGGGGTTTTGGCCCACGGCCCTTTGGGGACGTTCCTGCTCCAACGTAGTTGTGACGCCTGGGCACTGCCCCTGGATCCCCCGAAGATGGTGGTGCGGCTGCGGGCTTCCGCTCTGGGGACCAGCCCTGTGGGGATGGCAGTGTGGAGAGTCAGCGGCCACTGGGCAACAGCCCAGGGCCCCTCAGCCCTCCTCCTGCCCAGGAAGCAGACCCCAGTTACCCTCGCTCAGCTCACTGGGAGAGCTCTCTGCGGGGAGGGCTGGCGGCCGCTGTCGCCTGTGGGGAGAAGGCGACACTTGGCTCTGCAGAGACAAAGCGTGGGACTCGTCACGGCCGATGCAGTGCCTGGTCCATACCCCGTCCACGAAGAGATGTCACACGGCCGCCATGTGGTGGGAGCCTAGCCCCTGGGTGGCACTGGGGCACCTGGTGGGCCAGGTGCGGGGCAGACAGGCCGCCCGCCGTCTGTGCTCCCCAGGACGGCGACTCGGGCGCCAAAGAAGTCTCCACTCTGACCGAGCGGCCAGGACCCCTGTCTTCTCTGGGCCAACAATGGGGATGCTTTACTAAGTTTTGGGACGCAGTTTAGTTTGGGGGAAATGCAGTCCCGCCCCCTGGCCCAGCTCAAAGACTGTGACACAAGTTCAGCTGTGTGAGTGTGTGAGTGTGCGTGTGCGTGTGTGTGTGTGTGTGTGTGGTGCTGGAGCTTGAAGCCAAGGTGTTTACACTGAGCTACTTCCTCAGTCTGTTTAATTTTGAGACTGGTGTTGCTGGGTAGCTGAGCTGCCCATCCCGTGTAGTCCTCCTGCCTCAGCCTCCCAGTGTGCTGGGGTTACAGGTGTGCACCGCCGTGCCTGACCTGGCATCACCTGCTGAGCTGCAGGGGCCTCCGTGGACAGCGGGAGCCTCCATCAAGGCCTCAGCTGTACAGCTTTGCCTGAGGCTCCATGGGAGGTGTCTCCTGTCAGACTGGCCTGTGCCGCCCTCACCCTGGCCAGCTGTGCCCAGGAGCACCGGGAGGGAGGGACCAGGGGCGGCCAGCGAGGGTGCCCACCATGGCCTTCCAGACCAAGGCACTGCTGGCTTCCCGGGGAGCCAGGGCACAGGGCGAGTGTGGCTGAGACCTGCACTGTTGCCCAGACAACCCTGCGAGAAAGGGGCAGGCCCGGCCCCGCCCAGCAGCCTGCGGTGACCGCGGCTGAGGCCGCTGCATGTGGACATGGGTGAGGCTGCAGGGGCTCCGGGCGGAGCTGCCCCCCTCGGTCTCAGCCGTGGCACTCGGGGCACGGACTCCAGCACAGGTCTCGGCTGGGGGAAGCCAGTCGGAGCTTCCCTTTCTTCTTGTGCACTGTGAGACTCTAGCATCATGGTCGGGGACTTCCGAGAAAGAGAAACCTGCCCGCTCTAGGGAGAGATGGCGTGTGATGAGCGTGCAGTGTCGCGGGTCGCGGCAGCGCTCTTTTTCCCGTGTTTCCTTGGATGCAGGTGCGAGTGAGGAAGAAGAGCCGGAAGCTGGACAGGCGCGGGCCGTGAAGGCTGAGCTGCTGGACGGGCTGTCTCCGAGGCAGGCGTGCCTCCACTTTCCACGCATATAACCAGTGACTGCTGCTGGCGGGGCTGGCACCAGCCTAGATGGCACACCTTGCTCCGTTTTAGTTTAGTTTCAGAGAAACCAAAACAGCTGTGGCCTGCATAGATAAAGAAGCACATGAGGGCCTTGTCTCCATTTAAAAATAAAACAAAGCTAGAGATACCTAGTTACCCAAGAGGAGAGAAGGAAATTCCAGAACATATCCATGCAGCGAAACCCTGCAGTCCCGGGACATGGAGGGGTCACGCATCTGAAGCTTCCGTGGTGCCATTTACTTCCTGCGTGATCCTACGTTCCTGTGTAGCGTCTCCAAGCCTCGGTTTCTCTCTCTGAAGAGCCGTCACGACGGTGGGTGGTGTCCGCTCACCTGGAGTGGTCCTCATTGTGCAGTGAATGGTCCCTGGGGCTGAAACCAAGACGCTGGGCTACGGTCCTGGCATGAGATTTACGTAAAAACCCAGACACAAAGCTGGAGATGCACTGTGGTTAAAGTGTCACCACACGCACGCACGCACG
>PVIR01026705.1:0-23707 GCA_004026965.1 Petromus typicus | reverse complement strand
GTTCATAAGTTAAATTTCCCCCAAGTTTGTTTTGTATTTGTGTTAAACTCATGGTTTGTATTATCTTTTAAGATTTATCTATTGATTCCCTTCGCAGATAGCTGGTTTCTCATAATCCTGGGATCTCTCTCGAAGGCTGACTGAGCCTCCTCCAGATGAGGTAGCTGGGTTCTGCTGAAGCCACCCTACAAGGGAAACTAAGTGGAAGCTGTCCTCCCCCTGACCGCGCCCCAGGGATCACAGCCTCGTGTACAGTCTTTCTTTCACGACACCAAGTCCCTAAATCTATCTCACAGGCTCCCTTTCTTTTTTTCTTTTCTTTTTTTTTTTTTTTTTTTTTTTGAGATGGGATCTTGCTTTGTAGTTCAGGGTGGCCTTGAGCTCAGCCTCCAACTCACATCACAGCAATCCTCCTGCCTCTGCCTCCCGAGTGCTGGGATTACAGGCGTGAGCCACCACGCCCGGCACTGTGGTATGTGGTATTGATTGCTGCTGGGCGTGAGTCTCTATGCCCAGTATTGTATGTGGTTAACCAAGGATCAAACCCAGGTCCTTGCGCTTGCAAGACAGGCACGGGAACCACTGAGCTAAATCCTTGGCCCACAGGCTCCCTTTCTGTCATTGTATATTTTAATAAAATAAAGGGATTTGTGTCAAAGAATTTAAAGATATATTTTTAAATTATTGCAAGTAAGTTGGCAAAATAGTTAAGCCTACCACCAAACTGAGCCCCGGTGGTAGGTAGGAAAGGGAAGCAGCTGGGTGTGGTGGCACAGTCTGTAAACCCAGCACTCTGAGGCTGCCGGAAGGAGGACGACAAGTTTCGGCCCTGCGTGGGAGTCTTAGCAGTTTAGCAAAACCTTGTTTCAAAACAAAAAATACAAAAAAGACTGCAAATGTAGTTTAGTGTTAAGGCTCTGCGTTTAATCCCCAGAGATGGAAAAATAAGATAAAAACAAAAGCAGAAAAGATATTGGATTCCCTTCCACAGGGTCTTCAGATCTGCTGTATGTTTAATTGACTCCCCCATGTTTATACATTATGGTTTTCCCAGGCTAATGTTTTTAACTAGGAAATAGTTTTAAACTGAAATGTTATAAAGGTTTACTGAAAGGCTTTGAGGCTGACAGTGAAAGTGGAATTGTAGAAAGATGATTTTGATAAGAATGAACTGGATCAAGTAGAGGTTGAAGGTAAAGATTTTGGTGAAAGTTTAAATGAGTTGGTAAAAATGACAATGATTAATTAAAATGTATAACTTTTAAAAGTTGCATTTGGATGCTAATGATTGATTTGGATCGAGGAATTCTCATTCTTTTCTTGCTGGAAATTTCAGTACAAATCAGTCAGGGCAGATTACTTAAGCAAATTTTTCTGTCCTTTATTTACTGTGACCGGCTAGCAGTGAGTAATTATTTTTATTTAGGTGAACTGGAGAAAATCTTGATTAAGTGAAATTAGAACTTTGCTTCTCTTCTCTGCAGCCCCTATAGGCAGCACAGACTGCTGGAATCATCCTCCCAAGAGGCCATTCGGGACACAGAATTCTTCCAGTCGTAGGTGGCTAAGACTTGCTGGCTTGTCAGAGTTCCCCAGAGATGCAGATAGTCCTGTTTAGGATGTATAGAAATGGCTGAATACAAATGGCAATTTATTTTAAGAATCTGCTCAAACATTAAGGAAAGCAGAGAAGTACGATGACTCACCCTCAGCAGCTGCAGAACCAGAACATCCAGGCTGTGATTTTGGCCCAGGCTTGAAGGGCAGAGGCTGGAGTCAGAGGCTCGATTCTCTGATTCTCCATCTGGGAACTGAAGGTAGCAGGATCGCCTGGTGTGAGGCCTGGAGTTCAAAGGCTGAGGAACTATAGCACCAGTATGGGGGTACTGGAGACGGTGTCTTAGCCACCGTGGACAGCACAGACATGAGATTCCTCTGCCCTCCATCCTATCTACATCCTCCATGGGTTAAATGGTGTGCACCCACAACTGAAGGTAGATCTTGGTGTAATACTGGTTCAGATGCTGATTCTCCCAGACACACTCCTCCAGCTATCTTGAAGCATCCACTCCCCCACTCAAGGGGACGCACAACATTACTCATGAGAGCCAGGTTGCCAGTACTTCTCTGTAGCCAGTGAGAAGAGAAAAGGAGAATGAAAACCCGAACCCACAGGTGACAGTCATTAGTTTTTCTCCTGTCTCCTTGAGAAGCATGGCCATAGGTAGCAACAAAAAGTCGCCATCATTACCAGAGCAGGAGCAAATTCACTGAGGACACCAGTTAGTAAATCTTCAGTCCGCCTACTTGCTTCATACAATTTTCCTGTTACTCTGCACATACTGACGTCAACAGTATGTAGGGAAACAGGAAGCACCAACTGCTAGTTTCCTTCTGCAGCTCAGCTCTTAAGTTGAATCTTGCATGCCCACAGTAAAGTTTGCTTTAGGTGTGTGTGTGTAGGCGTGGATGAGTGTGAGAGTTGACTATGGAGAAGTAAATATGCAGAAAAGTAGAGCACCTTAGTAGTCCAACAGGTGCTTAGTGCACACGAAGTCTTGAGTTGGATTCCCATTAAAGCAGAACACAGGGGAATTGAACCGTGTCCTTTTTCTGCCTGTTGACTGGGGCATTTCACCTCATCTTCCACCCTCGGTCTTGAAGTCACACCACCACCACCATCACTAAACCACTCATTTCTCAGACCTCTGACTCCTCATACTCAACAGACAGCACTGGTTTTGGGGCATCCCCAGCTGCTAGATGGTGCGCTGTGAGATTTTTTTTTTTGGACCTGTATAAGTAGGTGGCCTGATTGCTTGTCATACAGCTTCTTTTAAAAAGAGAAGAAAAACTAGAGCAGTGATCTCTCCTTATCACCCACTTCATTTTTTGGCCAATGTTCTTCTCTTTTGTTTAAAAAGTTGTACTATGGACAGTATTTTGAAAAAACTTTCAGACATTTACTATCTGCAAGTATTTTAATGTGTCTTAACAGGCAAAGAAAACTTAAAATACAAACACAAATATAACTCCTAATAAAATTTAAATGATTCACTGAAAGTGATCTTTCCCATAAATAATTTCATCAAAAGTTTGTATCATTCTCATGGTACTTTTGTTGAGAAAACAAATTAGTTTTTACCTGGAGATATCTACCCATAAAAGAAGCAAGTGGGGAGAGGTAGCGATGAGAGGATCCATTTACTATACTTCTTTTTTATTCTAGGTCTTAATGCTTTGAGCTGCAATGTTTCTAGATTCTTTTTAACTTAACTCTTCTTTATGAGTTAACTTTTATATTTACATTAAATTTGTTTCTCAATTATGTGATCAACTCCCTGAAGATAATGACTATTTATGAATCTTTGACAGATTGAAGCTCTCTCTCAACCACTGTCATCTTTTTTCTAAAATTCTTTCATTCCCTTAATTCACAGATGTTTTTAGTAGCCTTTCAGATATGCTAAAAAGGTGGAATCCAAATCAAGAATCCATTTTTGACTGGGAGATTTTTGCTTACTTTTATAAGCAGAGAAAAAGTTTAAAGCAGTTTTCTTTTGAGAGACATGCTTAATGTTTGTTTTTTAGTCAGAGTGAAAATGGATGTATAAAACGACATCAAAACACCACCATCAAAATGTCAAGTACCCACTGCAGGATGCTGGAGCAGGGAATCACGGAGAGACTGTTGGTTATATTGCTTGCACTTTCATTGCAGACTAAAAGGAATGAGAAAATCTGGAAAGGCCTTTTTTTCTGAAAGAAAGAAATCTCAAAGAAATATGATAGAGAATCTTAGCAAGCACTTGCCTTTCAGAAATCGCTACTCATAAAAGTGTCTAATTATTGGCAGGATAAACAGCTTGCATTTTTAATGCAAAGTCCATAGATAATTCTGCAGAATGGATCATAATACAGGGTATCTAGTTAGGGATGACTATGGTAAGGAAAGAAATGGTTCCCAGATATCTCTAATAATTACTTCTGGTGTACCTAATAAATGGAAACATGATTCTTGGTCTGGACATGGACCAGGGAATTTAGGATATGGTGGACTGAAGCTTTCAGACCATCTCCTATGTTCTGAATAACTGTGGACCTGAAATTCCTATGTTAGAAGCTATGTAAGAGATAAAGCCTTCAGGCAAAAGATTGTAACAAGAGCTGTGTCCTCAAAAATGTGACTAGTACCTTCCTGAGAAGGGTGGGAGGGGGCAGCCACAAGGGGATGATGAGCAGAGGAGAGAGTGGTGTCTCCTCCAGGACAGGATGTTGGCCTCCTCAGCATCTGGCTCCCTGAGTGATACCTTTATAATGTTGTTTTTTAAATGTTTTTTATAATGTTGTTTATAATGACCTCTTCTGAGGCATTCTGGAATAGAAAGTAGAACACACTGAAACAGTCCTTTCAGGAATTGCTGAAAGGCAGGGTCAGGATTTTTTTATTAGCAGAGCTTTCCTAACTACTATTATCCTGAACATGGCCTACTGAGGCCTTGGCTCTAGATTTATACCCATTTCTTTATATGAGAACATTGACCACTCCATCCAGAGGTGACATTGGCAGAGGCTTAGATAAGCTTCACCTGGATTGATAAATGTCTCACAAATGGGGTAGTCCTTGGCCAGTGGAAATGAAGCCTCAGGTGGAATGGACAATTGGGAGAAAATTAATCTAGGAATTGAGGAATAACCACTCGTTCTATGAGATTATAAATAGGTGTTTTATGTCTGCTTTCACTTTTTTCTCTTAGGGCTCAAAATTTCCCTTCATTTGTATTGAATTGGTCCACATTCCTCAACTCCCTATCCTAGAATTTTATGTCAAAGCTTGTAGTAGTACCATGAGTAAAACATAGATATGTACCTCATGAAAGGTATATGCAGATTCCTTCCACAATCTGAAAGCAATCTGAAGACTGCCAAGTACTTGCTGGGAGATCACAAACAAGTTATGTAACATCGGGTTAACTCTTGGGTTCCTTTCATCTATGAAATAAAAGGATTGGATTAAGCTGATCTGAAATCCATCCTCTCTAAAATACTAATGGTCTTTAGACACTGAACTTTCGAGGTTCTCTCCTTGGGCTCATACAGCAACAGTCCTGAGAAGTGAGAGGCTTCATTACGACCATGATGGTCAGATGCGACCCAGCTATGGAAATGTCCTGGTCACATGCTCGGAAACTACTGAAGGATGGAGTTGCAATTTACACCTTCATAGATTCTCTTCAAGATCTTGGAAAACTTTCCTGTAAATAAAATCACACCTACAGTAATTTGGAAAGTCTTCCAGTTTACGAAATTTTTGTTAATCTAAAAGTTAATGAATATTGCCAAGTTCCCTGACTATCAAATATATGAGGCCTGAAGAGATGTTAATCTACTGTTTGGAGACCACCTATCACTACAGTGATATTTTTGGATAGGTTTTTGAGAATATAAAAGTACATTCTTAAACTTTTACTTAAGGGTGAAAGGAACATGCTAATGAATACCATCAAAATATCTTTTTGTTCTGCTAATATTTGATTTTCATGAGGGAAACTTCTTAGACTGTAGCAGTTGTATTATTATTAGGTTTTAAATCCAGTCTGTGTTATTTGGCATGATTTAGATGCTGAGATGGTGTCAATTTTGAAATTCTTCCAGGCATGAAAAGGCATTCCACCTTCTGGCTTACTTTACCTGGTTGCTGATTATACAGCTTACTAGACCCAGTTTTTTCATTTTTTGGCCCAAAGAGGTAGATTTGCTACCCACACTCAGTGTTTTAGCCATATTTGCTCTATCTAAGCAGAGCCAACTGCTAATTAATTTTTTTCCCAGTATTGGGGAAAGAATGCGGGACCTAGTACTTGCCAGGTAGATGTGACACCACTGAGCTACACCCTGGCCCTCCTCCTCGTTAATTTTTTTAAAAGAGCAGGTAATGCAAACACACAATATGAAAGTTGGAAGGCAAACTGAACTAGACTGAAAAGCAAACCTCTTTTTTGTACAAACCCCCACGTTACAAGTCTGTCACCGATTCATGTAACTTTGATAAACTGATGAGTTTGTACTTCTTTATTGTTTTCTAAACTCATGAAAAGTCACAATAGCTGAGAAATATGGCCTCATTTTCAATTCTGTTTTCCTGAATAGGTCATATTCTCCTAATTTTTTTTTTTTTACTTTTCTTAATTTAGCATGGGATTCTAATTTACTTAGTAAGTAAAGGGAAAGGTGTTGTTTAGTCTTTTATTGTTGTTTCTTTTTTTCCCCAGCACCAGGGATCGAACTCGAGACCTTGGGTATGTGTGGTAGGCATGACGCCACTAAGCTAAATCCCTGGCTCACAGCTGTTTCTTGTGACTTCTTCAAAAACTGAATTGTTTCAAAATTAAAGGTGGATAAACTATTTTTTAAAAATATGTAATCTGAGATAGTTTTTAAAGTGCAGTCATATGTTGCGTGAAGCCATTTTAGTCAACAAACGGCTGCTCTCCTCTAGTGATCGCATAAGATTATTTTGCCTGGTAATGTCGTAGCAGTCTTTGCTTAATGTTCATAAGTTAAAATTGCCTGGGGACTCACTCTTAGAACGTTTCTTTGCTAAGTGAGACATGACTGTAAACTTTTATTTTTGGATTAGTCTCGCATTCACAGTAAAGTACCAAAGAGTACAGAGAGAGAAACTTCACCTACTCCAACCCCATTTCCCTGCTGTAAATGTCTTAGTTTATGATAGAACATCTATCACAAGTCAGGCTTAACATTGGCATGTGACTGTAATTCAAACTCCACACTTTATTCTGTTTTATTCATTTTTGATGGCTGACAGCTTTTAGGAGTACTAGCCAGATATCTCAGAGCAAGTACTTCCATCCTCATGTCATTAAATGTTACTGAATGATCTTTACAAGAGGTATTGACATTCTCAGGTGTTTGCTAATGTATATTCTTGTGCATCTTCAGCCCTGACATCAAAGAGGAACATTCAATGATTAAATACAGCAAGAACTAAGTTATTATGCCACAAGTCAACATATTCTCTTTTTTTTATATAATCTTTATTGGTACATTAAATATACACATCATGATTGCACTCCATAATAGGGATTTGTACCAGTATAAGACACAACTTAATTCTCATTTTTTCCCATAGCCCTACCCACCCTACCACCCCCATATATACATAAAATTTGTTTCTTTACTTTTTTGTTACAATCTCAACATTGTCCCCTTTCACCTTATTTTACATTGAGCATTTTCTATTTCACAATATATAACATACAATGCTAGG
Source organism: Petromus typicus (assembly GCA_004026965.1). Lineage (NCBI taxonomy): Eukaryota > Metazoa > Chordata > Mammalia > Rodentia > Petromuridae > Petromus > Petromus typicus. Next base: position 16,416 of record PVIR01026705.1, on the reverse strand, counting down.
ACTTATTTACATCTTCATTTTCTCATACCAGAGAAAAGATGAGATAAGTACCTATCTGTGCCCTATTTATTTCACTTATGAGGATATCCTCAAGGTATGTCCATTTAAGTAGAAATGATTCAAACTTATCATTTTTTATGGCAGAGTAGTACTCCATTCTGTAGAAGAACCACAGCTTAACATATTCTTAATTTGAACATCACTTTGTCTCAGGAAAGCACACTTTCAGGTACGCCCATTCAGTTGTATTTATTACCTAAAATTAGATTTCTCCTAACTGAAGGGAGAGGCAGTTCACTCCCACCACACTATAGTGGTTAAAACTTGTTTAATTTTGGGCTGCAGATTTTGCTCAGTGGGGACATGTTTGCTTAGCAAGCACAAGGTACCAGAAAACAACAACAAAAAATGAATGAAAAAACTTATTAAAATTCTGTGCCTTTAGAAGTTAAAGAAATAGAAGAGCTAGAACCCTAGACCACACAGAAACCTGTTAAGAGTACAAAGGGTGGGCTTAAAAGAAGTACAGATTAAGACTAGGGATGGCATTTACGCTATATGCCATATGCATTGTGATATACTACTTTAAATTTTTTCTGAATATACTATTATTTAAATATAAATCCAAGATATTCCTTAGATTATAATTTTCAAGAAGAATTTAACATTTTCAAGAATACTCAAAGAAACAATATTTGAAATACTAGCTATAGAAAGAATTTCATGATCACTAAGCAGACAAAACACATTAGTTTTTCAAGTACACATGAAATATTAAAATAAAACATGAAAGCCAGGTATAATGGCACAAGCCTGGAATCCTAGCATGTGAGAAGCTGAGGTAAGAGTATCACCCTAAGTTCAAGGCCAGCCTGAACTACATAGTGAGACTTTATTTCAGAAACAAAACAAAAGCAGCTGAACAAAACAGATGAAATATGGAGCCAGGTGTGGTGTTGCACCTGTTGTCCGAGCTGCTTGGGAGCTAGAGTAAGATTGCTTGAGCCCAGATTTGGGGGTAGCTACTGGGAGACCTGGGGAGTGTCTATCTACTAAAAATAAAATAATTTAACATACTAGAACACCAAGAAAGCCTTAGGTATATGACAAAAATCAATATCATGAAGATTAGGGACTATTAATAATTATGGACTACTACTGCTAATGATAATATAATACACTTAAAATCATTAAGCGACAATTGATTAAACTGTTTTTTTTTCTGAGAAATTAACCTCATGCTAGTGAGAAATTCCTGAGCAAAAGTAGAATTATTTTGGAGAAGTTAGAATTTAATAACAAAAGTACCTCGTGTGTTTGTTGATCACAGCTAATGCAGTATCTAGAAAAAAATAAATAACTAAGTTTAAGCAAGGGATAAATAAAGGCCGACAAGTAGTAAGTCAAGGATTTGACTCATAATTTATATTAGTTAATTAATATAACTACCTAATCATTTTGAATTATAGATCATAGTAGAAAGATGACATGGTTTTTTCTTTTATTTATTAGCCTTTTGAACACTGGAGAAATACTAACAATTCTGTCTCCATATAAAGTGTAAGTTTTCATTTCATTTCTATTTCTGAATCATTTTAGCAAACAGACTAAATGAATAATCAGAAAATATTTTGCAAATTCAGATATGAAGATGTATCTGCAACTTAATAAAATTCCCCTGGTCTTCTAAAGTCTGAAAAATGTTGTATGCATGTGAAGAATTTTCTGAGCCAGCTCATGAAATCGGAAACTGGTGTGGTGTCTGGAGGTTCTGATGAGCGTCTCACACTGCAGGCAAGACCTCTGCTTCATGTCATTTTCGGACAGATGGCACCTCTTGTGCTGGGGCTTTGGTTCAATACTCTGAGAACTGAACATCATCCCCTGAATCACCAATGCCTTTTGCTGCAGCGCCTGCTTTTTCTCTAGAGGTTTCTCATCCACTGTGGGCAACACTGACAATACTCAGAGGCTATAAAACCCAACAAAGCACAGCTGGGGGGGAAATGCTCCAGGACTGAAAACGATCCAGAGGAATCGGAAGTGAAAGGTGACTATGATTATGTTCATTTTATTTCTAACTAAATTATAAAAGAGGAAAAACACCATATAAAAACACTTATGGAAATGGAAGCCTAAGATTATAACAATTATCCATGTTGTAAAGTGGATGGACCCGTGTCACAATGCTAATATCCTTTCTTGGTGAAAAGTTAAATTTAGTAAGTTAGTAAAAAAGACTTTTCAGAAACTAATGGAAGCTTTTTATTTTGAGTTTCTGACCTTCAGTTTCCAGCTGTGTGTGTGTGTGTGTGTGTGTATGTGTGTGTGTGTGTGTGTGTGTGTGTGTGTGTGTGCTTGCACACACATGCACACTGGCAGTTTGTACGTGTAGTTATTTTTCTTTCTCTTCACAGATTGGGCTGATAGAAACTTACTGACATAGCCCCGCTTCTGTCACAGATCTTTTTTTTCAAGAAGGAGGAAGAGGAGGAGGAAGGGGAGGAGAAGAAAAGACAGAGAGGGAGAAGGGCAGAGGAGAAGTAGCAGAAGAAAATCCTTCCTCTTTATGTCTTACACAGGTTGTCAAGTAATTCACCCACATGCACATGCTGAAATATTTCTTATTCTCAAAATAGTTTGATCTTGAGAACTATATGGAGACCAATCACGTCATTAATTTTTTTCCTCCCAATTTTTTTTATTTTGATACAACTCAAATCTACAAACATTTGCAAACAGTCCCAGGAATACTACTTTTATGGGCCTAATCGATTCCGTCCACAGTATGTATGCTGCCATCCTGAACAGCTGTGTGCAAGAGGGTGTGGGAAGATTATATGAAAATAATCCCTGCATAATAGGTTATGCAGGACTTGCTCCTCCTCTGAGTGGGGATGGAGCAGTCCAGTGCACCTCACCCAGATACCCAGGGACTCGGGGTCTCTAAGAAGAGGAGACAGGCAGGGGCTTATCATAAGAGTGCCCAACACGCCCACATGGAAAATTGGGCCAATCGCAGCCACTGTAGACTGAGATTGCTGCAGGATCTTAGTTGTAGGATCACTGTAGGATCGCTGCAGACATTCTGGTATCCTTGAGAGGCTGTAGAAGAAGGGACCTGTGTTTGTAGGTTTCAGGATTAACCAGTCAGTTTAAAAACAGTAAATGAGGAGACCTAAATTTGCACTGGAGCTGGCCAAACTCAAGGAACTGTTTTGGCTTGTGTCTGGATGCCCCAAAGCTCAGGCAGTCACAGGTGGGGTTTGGAGGCAGCCGGATTGAGGTAGGATGTGGTGCTGGGGTCAAGGGCGCAGTGCTAGGATGAAGGAGTGAGTGAAGGTCAGTAGCCTGGACACACACGAGGACAGGAAGAGGTCCATCACTGTTGCTTGTAGTTTGCTGCTTTTTGCCTGCTCTGAAGGTTCCTCCTCTGCAGGCCTTTGCCTTGAGGGGAACTGAAAACTCTACAGACTCTTCCTCCTTGAACTCTGAGTGTTGAGTATTTTGTCTCAGCAATGAAAAAAAAAGGACTAAGACAGGCACCATCTGGCTGATCTATCGGACCATAAATATGCACTTTTTGGCTGTACTGGGGAATAAACAAAGGACTTTCTTACTAAGCATTATCCTTAACCCAGTTAAATTGTTGTTTATGTTAGAGACAAAAGTCTCACTAAGTTGCCCAGTCTGGGCTCAACTTTGGAATCCTCCTGCCTCAGCCTCACACAGTGCTGAGATCTTGGCTCAAAGAGAATTAATACTGAAGAAATACTGAAGTACAAAAATCAGAAAACTGGGCCTGTGATTTAGCTCTGTGGTTTTGGTGCCTGCTTTGCAAGTGCAAGGTCCTGGGTTTAATCCCTAGTAACCACATACAACAATGGTATACATGGTGAATCATGCCCATTAGCAATCAGTAGAACATACCACAGTACCAGGCATGGTGGCTCACGCCTGTAATCCCAGCACTCAGGAGGCAGAGGCAGGAGGATTGCTAAATTCAAGGCTGAGCTCAGGACCAGCCTGAACTACAAAGTGAGACCCTGTCTCAAAAAAACAAACAAACAGGGCCGGGGAGTTAGCTCAATGGTTCCAGGCAACAAAAGCTGGTTTCGATTCCCTGGCAACCTGGGGTGGAGACTCACAACACTGGGTGTGGAGACTTACACTCAGCAGCAATCAGTACCCTATACCACTGTGCCGGGTGTGGTGGGTCACGCCTGTAATCCCAGCACTCAGGAGGCAGAGGCAGGAGGATTACTGTGATGTGAGTTTGAGGCTGAGCTCAGGGCCAGCCTGAACTACAAAGCAAGACCCTGTCTCAAAAAACCTAAATACAAACAAACAAACAAAAACTCAACAAGAACAACAACAACAACAACAAAAAAAAAAACCCTGAAAAAAAATAAAAGAACTACAGATCAGAAAATGTAAATACCACAAAGGCAAAAATAAATAAGAGAAAAAACTTAACATACTGACAGTAACAATAAAAATCAAACTCTGCTTCCTTAAAGGATTAGTTCTGTTGGATAAAACCATCAGACCAGAAATCACAATATTTACTCAGTGGGTTAAACCTCTTGTTTCTCAAACACATTATTTAGAAATAGTCTTTTTTTGTCTTTTCTTCCCCTGTGGTTTGATTCTATTTTGTAGACTTCCTAATTTAAGACTACGTGTGTTGACAGCTCTCTTTCCCGGAGAGCCATCCTGTTGGTGTGTGACATCTCGTTGGCTCACCCTGAGCCAGCAGGAACTTCTGCCTCCCAGCACTTCCCAGCAAGGGTTTTTGGGAACTCGTTATGAGCCACGTACTCCCGGAAGTGAAGGGAGGACATCACGCAGGCAGCTCAGTCTCCCAGGTTCCCATCGCTCCCAGTGGTTCTCAGTTTTCACACTGGATTTGTTTCCCCTTTAATCACAGAAAGTGAAATTAGTTTATTTCCTTGAGATTTTTGTCATCTTCCCCAAATTAATTTCAATCTTTGTCAAGAAAAAAGTTAGTATTTATTCAAGTCAGGCATGTGGGAGCTACCTTTTCTTTCTTTTTAAATTTTTATTACTACGTGTTTTCACTAATTAATGATTACATTCATCATGAAGAGTTAGTACCTGCACATAACACATAGTAATTCCTTTTATGCTCCCTCCTGCTTCCCATGTGCCCATTCCTCTCCCTCCCTCCATCTCCTTATTCTTTCTTTCTCTTGTCTCAGTTTCATTTTGCTCTGTATTTATACCTCAGGTTACTAACATCAGAGAAGCCATACGTAACCTTGTGCATCTAATTATTTCACTGAGCATTATGGTCTCGAAGTGCATGCATTTTCCCCAGAATGCTTTAAGTTCATCCATCTGTATGGAAGGATCGTGCTTCCTTGTGTACAAATACACTCTGCTCCATTCATGTGTTGATGGACATACAGGCTGCTGTCAAGATTTAGCTATTGTGACTTGTGCTACTTTAAACATGGGTGCGCAGGTATTCGCTGTCATATGATGTCCTTAACTCTCTAACCTTTTCAGGAAGATATCTAGAATGGGAATACCTGAATCAAATGAAATGTATTGTTTTAATGGATTGTGCAATCCCCATACTAAGTTCCAACTTTGAGGTACTAGCTAACATTCTCACTTACAGTGAAGAATGTATCCCTGCCCCAGCCACACCAGCATTTGTTGTGATCTGATCTCTTCAGAAAGCCTTTCTTTCCAGAGTAAGACTGGACCCCTGCTGTTTTAATTTGCATTTCTCTAATGATCAGTGAAGTGAAACTTTTTTTGCATGTATTTATCGGTTGTTTGTGTTTCTTCTGTTGATTGGGTCTTTTACAGGGAGAGGTCTTATGTTTTGGGGTTTCTTTACAGATGTTAGTCCTGTGGTAGAAGGAAGCTACTGAGGCTTATTTTTTTCTTCAGGAAGTAGCTTTATTTGTGTCAGCCACAGGCACAGTGTGCAAATACTCACAAGGCCAAGCTCGGCGCCTCTTGTGCAATTTTTGTTCTTTTGTTTCCCATTACATTAACAGTTCAGGCTACAGATCTGTGTCAGAGTCACATGCATGCACAAAGGAGTCAGTTGGGCCAAGTTGTCTTTGTATTTGCTTTTTGGCAGTATCAGGGATTGAACTCTGGCCCTTGTGCTGGAGAGGTAGATGTAGAGCCACTGAAGTAAATCCCAGCCCAACTGTCTTTGTACTAATATCTTCACCCCAGCCTTAGAGAGGACTCTACTACACTTCATCAGAGGAGTAACTGGAAATTTTTTCCCCACTCTGCAGGTCAGCTATACTGTACCAAGCAGTAGTGGTGATCATTGACACTTTTGCCTTGTTCCTGACTTTAAAGGAAAGGCTTTTGGCATCTCCCTATTTATTTATGCATATATATATATATATATATATATATTTAATTGAAATCTTTATTGGTACATTACATATACACATCATGATTGCACTCCACAATGGGGAATTGTACCAGTATAAGACATAACTTAATTCTCCCTATTTAATATGGTTTGGGCTGTAGGTTTGCCATACGTGGCTCTATCAGACTGAGATAAAGTCCTACTCTGTTCTTTTTTTACAGAGATATTCTTCAGTTATTCAGAAAAACGTGGCACTTTATTCAAAGATTACTGGCTGAACTGTGTATATAGCTAAAACCAACTGAATAACTCGGGTAACTCTGCCAATCTTCTTCATTCATAGGTATGAATCTTAGAGTTAGGAATACACAAAATTGTATCCTTCTTTGACATTAGGCCAGCTCAGCTGCCTAAGCATCCACTGATCCCTTGCTTCACAAAGACTGTAATTCTGAGGAACACAGCAGTCACGTGGACTCTGCTGCTGCATTTGCCAAGAACTCTCTGTTCTCCCTAGGTCTGATTTCAGCAAAGTTAGAAAACCACCCAGGAAACATTCTGTTGGGTAGGACATGTAGCTCAGTGACATCAAGCCTTCTTCACAGGTCAAGACCTTGAGCTAGATTCCTGGCACCGAAAAAAAAAAAAAAAGAAGAAGAAAAAAGAAACATTGACTCTTTCCATATTTATGTGACTTCTTTACAGTTTAATCAAACTGAATTTACTTCCCCATGTAATCCACCTTTAACATAAAACCAAATAAACTTCTACTTCAGAGATAGGGAGGGTAAGATGTCTATATATCCTTATACTTTGTTTAATCTCTGTGAGATATTCCATTGATTTCCATCACAAGAAAACTAGTCTTGAAGAATATATTATAAAGAGCAATTAGTCCAATAAAGACAGATTTGATCCAAGAGAGCATAGAGAAGAATTACATTAAATACAATACTAATATAGAATATAGAATATGATCTTAGTATCTGCAAACCCTTTGACACACCACAGAGCACGTCCAGGTTAAGACATTTAACAGCCGTAGTTAACTGATCTGTAAGAAATATGTGAAACAATCACTCTCAGTCACTTCTCTTTGGTCCCATAATAATCTGTATGTCTATTTGACTTTCTTGCTGTCTTCCGATGTAGCTCACTCCTTGACTAGACTTACAGCCTGAGAACACTAACAGCAGGATGTTATGAAGAGTGTCTGATTTTCCTTACAATAACTTTCTTAGAAATCCTATCTCCCACCGGGCGTGGTGGCGCACGCCTGTAATCCCAGCACTCGGGAGGCAGAGGCAGGAGGATTGTGATGTGAGTTTGAGGCTGAGGTCAGGGCCAGCCTGAACCACAAAGTGAGACCCTGTCTCACAAAACCTAAAAAAAAAAAAAAAAAAAAAAATCCTATCTCCCGCAAGTCTTTGTCTCACCGTGATCCCTTGTTCCCCTCTTACTTCATTCACTGATCCTTCTAGTTTCCTGGCTCTTCCAGACATTGCCTAGAAAAGTATACTGTCTTCCTGTAGCTCTTACCCTCTGATCACATCGCTTGTGTGTGTCTGAGTAAAAATTAAATTTCAAACCCAGACCTCTGGTTCCCACTGGCTCTTGACTTCCATTCTCATCCATCAGTCTTGAGGTCTTCTTGAGCTGGGTACATCCCCAAGAAAGCTTCCTGTGTTATTCTCCCTCCGTTGTCTCACGTTCTTCCTCAGAGGCAACAGGTTGCAAATGTTGAGGATGATGACTGAGAACTCGCACTTCACACTGTGATCGAGTCTGGACCACTCTAACTGGGGCTCTCTGTGCACCCTTTACTTATGTGCCACTTACTCATTCAGCATCAAGAAACCTGCTCAAAGAACCCCTGGAACCATTTTATGTAACGGTGCTGAGAACCAAGCCCGGGGCTTCCTACCCGCGAAATGTGTTCTATCACTAAGCTACATGCGCAGTCCTTTGACATAACTTTTATCCAATAAATTTGGAGTTTTCATTTTTAAGTTTTCTCAATCTAGTATCCAAAGTCTAATGTTCCTTACCTTTTCTGAATTCCTGATTTTTAAAACTCTATATAATAGAATAGTTTTATATAAAGTTTTACTTGCACTTAAAATTACTTCAAAGAGAACAATTACTTTTTTATTATGTGTTTTGTTATAAAACAAATGTAATATTAGATTTGAAAAAGATCAATGGTTTAAATAATGATATTTATTTTGGCTATATTATGGGGCCTTACTTGTTTCTGTTTTGTTTTGTGAGACAAAGTTTGATCCTGAAATCCTCTTGCTTCAGCCTCCTGAGTGCTGGTATTACAGGTCTATGATGCATGGCTCGCTGAAACCTTCCATTGTTTTATAACAGGTACATGAATTATATAAACTTCTAGTGGGTACTTTGGAACAACTACAGAATTACCAAACACTTAGTAAATGTTTAGTAAATACTTGATTCAATGACTATAAAATCCAACAGACACAAAACAATATAAAGTAATTTTTCTTCTATCTTTCTAAATACCCTTAAAGTCAACCAGCATCTGCCAACTGTTTTGTATTTTTTATACCACAGCCCTTCTAAACATGTAGATATCCTTATTGTCTGAGCTACTGGAGACTGAACGTGGGGCCTTTGCACTGAGCTATATTTCTAGCCCTTTTCATTTTGAGACAAGGTCTCACTAAGTCACTAAATTGCTTAGGTTGGGCTAGAAATTGTCCTCCTGAAAAGTGCTGAGATTACAGGCATATGCCACCACAGCCAACTAGGATTTGGGGATTTTCAAACAAAGCTGCAACACATGTTCTTGTACGGATAACATGAATCATATGTATAAATGTCCTAAGGACTTTCTATCATGGTCCATTTGTGCTGCAAGGCAAAATATCTGAGAATAGGTAATTGATAAAGGACAGAAATTTATTTTCTCACAGTTCAAGCACCAGTGAAATTCAAGATAAAATCAGTGCAAGTTTGGTTGTCTGGTGAAGGCAGCTCTCTGATCAAAAATGGCTTCTTGAGGTCTAGCAGAGAGGCCAGCGAAGCCTCTGCTCAAAGGACTTTCATCCTGTTCCCTTAGAGGAGAAGCCCTCATGACTGAACCCCCTTTTGCAGAATCCGTTTCTTTCTTTTAATTTTCTTTTATAGAGCCAATCTTGCATTGTAGTTAGAACTAGCCCGGACCTCACTATGTATCCCAGACCAGCCTCATCCTCGAAGCAACCCTCCTGCCTCTGCCTCTTGAATGTTGGGATTACAGGCATGAGCCACCACACCAGTATTGTGGTATGTGGTGCTGAGGATTGAACTCTAGACCTTGCACTTGCCAGACAGATGCTGGAACCACTGAGTTAAATCTCTGGGTTTGAGTAATAATTTCTTAATATATTGAAGTTGACAGGCAAAGCTTAATGGTCCCACCAATCAAACACATAGAAACACCCATAATCTTAATTGATATTCTTATCTGTCAAAATCTAGCTGGAAAATATTTATGAATTTAAAATTATTTATTTTTCTATTAACATAAATGAAAATTAACTACATGTGCATAATACATCTACAAATTTGGTAGCATGTATTTTGTGTATTTGTTATTGGATATAGAACCCATGACTTTAGTGCTGAGTGATGTCCCCATCTCATTCCAAATTTTGAGGCAAAACCTCCTCAGGATGCTACAATTAGCTAGGCTGGACTCCAACTGTCATCTTCCTGCCCATCATGTACTTTTTTTAAATTCAAAACTTTCCTGGCCGGGGAGTTAGCTCAGTGGTTCCGGTGCCTCTCTATTTTTTTGTTCGTTTGTTTTTAAGGTTTTTTGAGACAGGGTCTCGCTTTGTGGTTCAGGCTGGGCCTGAGCTCAGCCTCCAACTCACATCGCAGCAATCCTCCTGCCTCTGCCTCCCGAGTGCTGGGATTACAGGCGTGAGCCACCACGCCCGGCACTGTGGTATGTGGTGCTGATTGCTGCTGGGCGTGAGTCTCAGTATGCCCAGTATGGTATGTGGTTACCTGGGATCGAACTCGGGTCCTTGAGCTTGCAAGACAGGCGACGGAACCACTGAGCTATACCCCTGGCCCTCCGGTGCCTAGCTTACAAGCGCAAGGACCCGGGTTCGATCCCCGGTAACCACATACCATACTGGGCGTGGAGACTCATGCCCAGCAGCAACCAGGACCACATACCACAGTGCCGGGTGTGGTGGCTCACGCCTGTAATCCCAGCACTCGGGAGGCAGAGGCAGGAGGATTGCTGCGATGTGAGTTTGAGGCTGAGCTCAGGGCCAGCCTGAACCACAAAGCGAGACCCTGTCTCAAAAAAACCTTAAAAAAAAAAATTCAAATATTTCCTGGTGCATTATATATGCACATCATCATCACATTTAGCATCTAGAGTTTATAGTAGTATATGACACAACTTGATTCTCATCTTTTCCTATTCCCCTACCCACCCTACAAACCCCTACTCCTACATATATAAGCTTTGTTTCCTTTTTTTTACTATCACATTCTTTTTTCCCTTGTTATTTACCCCATACCCTAATTCTTTTTAAGTATTTTCTGTTTCACAATATCTACTATATATACTAGAACTCATTTACATCTTCATTTTCTCATACCAGAGAAAAGGTACAATATTTACATGTCTGTGACCAAAGCCATTGTGATAAAAACTTAATGGTACTGGAAAGTAACAGATCTGAAGATCAGTGGAGTGGATTACAAGATCCAGAAACAACTCCACATACACTGAATCACCTCATCTTTGATAAAGGAGCCAAAAATCCTCAAAAGAGGAAAGATAGCCTCTTTAACAAATGGTGCTGGAAAAACTGGGCTTTAACTTGTCAAAGACTAAAGTTAGACCTATCTTTCACCATGTACCAAGCTAAAATCAAAGTGCATTAGAGACCTAAATATTAAAACGGAAACACTAAACCTGCTGCAAAACTGGTTAGGTAAACTCTTGAAGACATTGGCTTAGGGAAAGACTTCTTGAACAAAACATTTATAGCATGAGAGCTGGCAGAAGAAATCAACAAACAGGTTCTCATCCTATTAAAAAGCTTCTGCACACCAAAGGAAACCACCATCAGAGCAAAAAGGCAACCAACAATATGGGAAAGAATCCTTACCAGCTGTTTCTCAGACAAAGGGCTACTACCTAGAATACATAAGGAGCTTAAAAAATCTGCCCAACCAAATTCATAGACTCAATTCAAAAACTAGCATGTACTTTTGTTTGTTTGTTTGTTTTGAGACAGGGTCTCACTTTGTAGTGCAGGCCCAGAGCTCAGCTTGAGCTCAAACTGACATCACAGCAATCCTCCTGCCTGTGCCTCCCGAGTGCTGGGATTACAGACGTGAGCTACCATGCCCAGTACAGTGGCATGTGGTATTGATTGCTGCTGGGCATGAGTCTCCATGCCCAGTATTGTATGTGGTTACCAGGGAAGCGAACCCAGGCCCTTGTGCTTGCAAGACAGGTGCTGGAACCACTGAGCTAACTCCCTGGCTCGTACATTTTTAAAGAAAAAGTGTAGGGATATTATTTTGTAGCTTGCTGGCTTCTTGACTGAGGAATCTCGATCTGTCCATCTTCAAGTTATACCAACATGCCCAGCGCATTCTTTAACCAGGGGAGGTATTCAAATACTGCTTAATTCATTTCTCCAACATGTATTGAGCTGCTGATCTGGGAACGTACCTTGGTTATCACTGGCAATAGAATTTATAGTCACAGTCCTTGCCCTCAGAAATCCCAGTTAATGATGAACATAAACATGAAGATAAATAATTCTAATAGGTGCAATTTAGAGACAGGTAAAGAAATGAAATGATGAACATCAAGTAATGATGTGTCTCAGAATTTCCCCAGGACTGAGTCAAGCAGCACATTCTTGTGATGGTTTTAGATGATCATTAGAAGCGTTTTTATTAGATAGCAATGAACTACAGAAAATATATTACAAAAAGTAATAATTTGGTGGAGATTGCTTTAGCATGAGGTTAAAACAGACATTTAATTTTAAGAAGTCAGTCATGGCAAAGAAAAGTATTCAGAGTTGATACAGAAAGGAGCTAGTGCAATCATGTGAAGTGGAGACAAGGATGACCAATGTTTGGCAAATTTTGATCACTCACATGTTACCCTGGTATACACTGCTGTGGAAATAACTGCAACTAAATATGAGACCAGCTTTCCTGTCTTGAGGGTTTATTCTGTATCCTGAACTACATTACGCCTTATGATCTTTCACCTAATGGTCACACTCTCCCAAGTGATATATCTTAGTTACTTTCTCATTCCGGAGACCAACTACCCAGTGCCCACAGCTGAGGAAGGGATATTGACTCTGGCTTACAGTCTGGAGAGGTTTCAGTCCAAAGTCAGCTGCCTCCAAGGCAGGAGCCACAGCAGAGGAGAAACAGCTCACAGCATGGCAGGCCGGAGTCAGAGGAGGATGAAGGGAGAAAGGGAGATGTAGCCTCTCCCAGGGCACAGCCACAGCGACCAGCTCTTCCCCCAGGCTTCGCTCCCAACATTACACCCAGCTAGAAACCTACTCACAGATGAATCCAGTAAGAAAGACCCCCAATTTACTAACATTTGCATTGCACAGAGGTGAATGGTCCTGGAATTATGAACATTTGGAGAGGCAAACAAGTCTCAGAAGTACTTTACCTCCACTTTAAGGTAACTATAAAAGTGAAATAGTATCTTTACAGTATTTTTGTATATGTTTAGTTTTTATATGGTTTGCATTTTGTATTTGTTTCAAAGGTACCTAAGACTCACTTTGTCAGACTTATGGATGAATCCAGCTTGCCAGCATCCTCCAGAAACAGAACTCATCTGTACCCCAAGGACCTGCTCTGTCAGGCTGCTGTTGTACATCACCTCCCAGAAGCCCCACTTATGAGTATGAGAGGCTTTGGGGAGACATATATTGAAATACTCCATAACAGTTTGTTTTCTTAAGGAAAGAGTGGTCAAGAGAAATTAATTAAATGACATTAGCTATAATGTCTATTCTCACATCCCATGAGATTGTATCCAGTAAGAATTTAGTCTGAAGGAAGCTAAGGTATCTGGCATTGTAAATTTTGAATTTGGACAGCAGAATTAAGTACCAAGGAGATAAACAGCATTTATGAGAGGTCCTACTAAAGGCTTATGAGCATTCATTGCAGAATGTTAAGGTGAGCGGTAAGGTGAGAGAGGGCGATGTTAAACTGTGCTGTGTTGAAGAAACAGGAATTAACTGAACACTAGTCAAAGGGTCTTGCTAACTTGCTAGGTCACTCATGCTGAGCTCCAATGTGATCCTCCTGCCTTAACCTTCCAGAGTGCTGGGATTATAGAGGTGTGTCACCACACTCAGCTGGTAACGCATTGTGAAATAATTACTGTTTAACCTGTTTTACCAAATCGTGAAGGCTGATCCTGTGCACAGGGCAACCTTCTCTTTCATAGTTTTTCTAGTTACTCATTTCTTTTTCCATGCATACTTCAGAATTGACTTTCCATATTTGAGCAGATAGGTATGTTTAAACTGATTTAAAATGAGTAGATGAAATGGATAATTTAAATAACTTCTACTTAAAAAATTTCCTACTAAAATTTATATTACATCACAGGTGATGGTGCATTCCTATAATCTCTGCTGCTAGGGAAGCTGAGGCAAGAGGACTGCAAATTCCAGGGCAGCCAAGCAGCTCAGTGGTACTTTGTCTCAAAATGTAAAAAGAATTGTAGGCCTAGCTCAGTAGTACAGCAAGCATGAGGCTTGGTCTCAATCCCTAGCACTGAAATTCTTATTCTTATTAATTGTTACTATTTTAGTTTGGCAATTAAAAGAAGCAGGGAAGGTATCAACACAGCCATTTTATGAAATGTATTTTAAGTAAAAGCAAGAGAAGTGTCAAGGTCTAGACTGGAGTGTACACAAGGTTTAACAATAAAGCAAAGTTGGTGTTCCCACAGGAGAGAAGCAGTAGTTGTGGCAAAGGACACATGCCCGGAGGTGACGACTGGGCTTGGGAAAGCAAACCAGGTCACACTGGCCCCCCACACACTGAAATGAGACTCTGGTTTTTAGTCCGAATGAGATGAAAAATCACTGACAGATTTAGAACATTGATGTATCATTTTAAATTGTTACATTTTTGCATGATTAGGCATCCAGTAAAGTCATTTCTAACCATCTATCTGAAAGAGATAGTCATCCTATGAGGATATGAAGAAAAAGGAAAACGAGAAATGGAAAAACAGAAAGAAAAAGCAGTCTACAATAATAATTGCAATATCGTTTGTGATAGTGAAAAATTGACATGATAAACACAAATCAAGAGAAATTAATATTACAGATGTGTGTTGTAACTATTCTATAGACTACTGAGATGCACTTACACATACAGTAGGTTAAAAAGCATAGAAAAGAAAAAGTTAACATGGCTGTTACCTTGAAGGCAAAGTGGCATGGCTGGGTGGGAGCTGGCTTTTTTTTGCAACAACTCTAAAATATTTGTGGGTACTGAGATGCAACCCCTGAGATTTGGCTTCATGCAGTCCTCCAGGGTAAGAGTAGGTGACAGTGTCCCTGCAGCAAGATCAGCTAATGCTCACTGAGACTAACTTTTTGGAATGTTTGAAAAGTCCATAAAAGTAAAAAGACTATGAACTCATTAAAGACTGGAAAATAACTGAAGCATGAAAGTCAGGAAATTATTCTACAACAGTCTTGGCTGTTGCTTCATTGTGCATTTAAAATGACTCTTATTGAGGAAACATATTTGTAGTAAATGTTTTTATCTACTAGACAATAAGCTTTCTGAGGAGTAGATGAGATGATCCGTGTAAATTACTTAGCCTTGAATTCACAACGCATCTAAAGCTGAAAGTCATCTTCTGAAGTTGAATTTATCATTCTGAATATATATAACAGTAAGTTCTTTTCACCCACCCCTTCCTTTGCTATCTGTTTATCAGCCACATGATGTTTCCAAGGTTACGCAGACATTCTACTGTTGACCTCTGCCTTCTCATGACGACTTTACAGTGGAGATTACAGTGGAGTGTACATATTTGTACATCTGCCCAGTTATTCCCATGAAACCAGACTTGGAAGTGAGCACGCCGGACCAAAACAAATGTATTTACAGTAAATAGATTTTGTTTCTACAAAGAAGTTTTACTTGTATATACCATTAGTGAGCAACAAGGACAGTGAGCGTCATCGTAAGCTTGTAAATATGGCATGACAAATATTTGTACATGTGAAAAATCATGTTGTTCTTAATGCTATGATTTGTATTCTGTATTTTACTGGTGGACATAAGTTGCATGTTTGCAATCTTATTTTTTTCTGTCACAGGGAAATACCATCTCATGTTCTCTACTTTTCTATTGGGCTGTTTTTTGTCTTTTCCATTTGTTAAGGCTCTATACTAAAACTACTAATATATTGTCATATATATTGCAAAATATTTTCCCCAATTTTATATTTATCTTCAATTTCACATAATGTAAAGTATTTCAGTCTTTATTTTGTGGTATCTAGGATTTATGATACATTTACAAAGGCCTTTTCCATTCCAAAATGATAAGGCTATTTTTTTCTGTAGTCTCTTTCACACTGCTAGATTAATTTGTTTATGTTTCTGTCTTTTATCCGTCTGGAATTTATTTTAGGTGAAGATATGTTTTATATTTTATTTCCAAATATATAACCAACTGTCCTGAACAGTGTATTGAATAGTTTATTGTGTATATCTGGTTGAGAATTCTTACCTCATCTTTTTCTTTTAGATGTTTTTATTGGCTCTTTCACACATTTATTATTCCATATAAACTTTAGAACTATTTATTAGTTTCAAGAAAATTCTCATTTTTTGAAGAGTAGGATAATTTTATTGAGAAAGTTTTTGCCTAAGAAGAAGGAGGACTTGAAAGTGAGGCAACCCTGCTTAAAATAATTCTAAGAGGGCCAGGGATTTAGCTCAGTGGTTCCAGAACCTGCCTTGCAAGC
>PVIR01026704.1:0-23628 GCA_004026965.1 Petromus typicus | reverse complement strand
TCACCCTTCTTCCCGTACTTCTTTCGGTGTCTCCCATGCCAGTCCACTGGCCCAGGAACCATTTTGGAACTTGGGGATTTTTAAAATGGCGTGTTACTTTCATTGCTGGCCTTGAGCTGCTGGGTCAAGCGATCCTACTGCCTCAGATTCCCGGGTAGCTGGGTCTACAGACAAATGTCGGCACACTCAACATCAGAGAGATTCTTTAGCTGGTTGTTTTTGCGGCCTTTCTTCCTTGATGGGCACCCCACAGCTTCTGACGCAGATAGAATTGGAGGTAGGGTGGGGGAGGGGCGCGCCGAAGGGGCTCAAGTTTCACTGCTCTGCGCCTCGTCCTGGGGGAGGGGCTGTCTGTCAAGGAAACGTGAGGCTCGGGTTTGAAGCCGAGCGGGCTGCCAGCAAGGCTGGGGGACCCTGGGGGCCCTGCATGGCCCAGCATCTATCCCCATCACCCGTTCCCTGGAGTTCCACCCTCAGCCTCAGGGAGACGCCTCGTGTTACTGACAGGATCGTGCAGAGTTCCTTTGGTTGGGCTGACCAATTCAGCGAAAAGGACCTAGATTCTGGAGTCCGAGAGGGCGTTGGTTTTTGCCTGTGATCCTCGCAAGGGGATTTCTAAGCAATCCCTCATTGGGGACCGCATAACCTAGTCTGGGGTTCGTTGGGGTTTTGGCTTGCTCTCTTCTTCAGCCAGTCCTGCCAACAACCTCAACCGTCACTCTCCCTACATTTTGATCTGGGGGCTGGGGAGAAGATGAAGAGGTGGCTGCGTTCTTTCAAGTCGGGTTTATCTTCTGTTTCGTTGCTGTTTCTCCAGGAAGACGCTAGGGTAAAGCCATCATCTTTGCCTAAGCAGGTCTTTAGCAAACAAACCCTCCTCCAAATGATGCATTGTGATGCGGTCATTTCCAGACTAAGTGTCAAGGACCTTGGCAATTGGCAATGGAGATTTTTTTCTTTGTAATGAATTGAATGAATGAATGAATGAATGAATATGGCTTAAGGTCTGCTTTGCAGGGAATTCTCCAGGCCTCGGGGGACATTCTCAGGTCTCTTGGGAGATAACTCATTCCCCAGTTTTTTTGTGGCTAGTTTTGAGAATCAGAATCCAGTGTACGAAGTCCAACATCTGTGTCTGTGGGAAACTCTCTTTAGAACGGGATAGTGTCTGGGAGCCATTTTCTCAGCCCTTCTGCAGACCTGTGGGGAGGTCGCTTTATGCATCTCTGCCCCCAGCCCTCATCCCACCTCCCGGGGTTTGTGTGGCTTTTGTGAAATCTTTAGAAAGAGGAAGCCCACCAGCCTAAGGCTAGAGAGACCTGCTTTGTCTGTGTCCCAGGGTGCACCACGCCGGTTCCTGAGTGCCACGGAGAGATATCAGTGGTACAGTGGATAACATAGCTGCTTTCCTAAGAGTGAACTGAGCCCTGCCTTCCTAGTTGCCACTTAATTTTGGACAAATGCTTCCTCCCCAGGAGCCATGCTGCTCGACATGTAATATGAGACAGTAACAAAGCTCTCTCGGAGCTGGTGGAATGATAAGATGTAATAGTGAGTGCAAAAGAACCTTCAAATCTCTTTTGTGATTCCCAGGTTATCATTTCTCTGCTCTTTAGATAAGAGAAAGCATGGTGCCCGGGAAGCCAAGAAATGGGGGTGATTAAAGTGAACACCGGATTTGGGAGACTGATCGTTACTGTAGCAAAACCCACCCTGCCATTACCAATACACCTGGGTACTGCTTCATTCACGTAATTTAATAGAACGACAAAATACACACCGAAAACACAACACAATAAATGCACAAGAAGATTGGGCACAGTGGCCGTGGGGAAAGCTCAGGAGACGCCGCTGTGGCTATTACTTGCTCTTGGGGAGGGGACGGTAGACACCGACGACCACCGCGTGATCCCTCTCGTAGGGCTCCAGGGTCAGCTGCTCTTGCGGCTTCAGGTTCTCCTGCTGCAGCTTCTTCACCTCCGACGCGAACACGGCTTCAGCGGACGCAGTGGAATCGATGCAGTTGGCCTTAATGGAAATCAGGAAGTGACCCCCGTTGCGCAGGAAGGTGTGCGCATTCAGAGCCACGATGCGAGACTGGTCTGGCTGGGCCACGTCGGCAAAGATCACATCAACCATCCCGATGAGCATTCGGTACTTGAGCGGGTGCCGGGCATCTTCCAGAACCGGGATGATGTTGGTGCGCTTTTTGGCCACGTTGACTAGATCGCGGCCAGCGCGATGCGAAAACTCCACGGCGTAGACCAACCCGTCTGGGCCGATGATATCAGAGACGTGGGAGACGGTGGTCCCCGAGGCGGCCCCCAGATACAGCACTTTGGACTTGGGCTTGATATGGATCTGGTCGACCCCTCCCAGGATGGCCGCCGCCAGCTTGGAGCGGAAGGGGTTCCACGTACGGTACTCTTGCTTCACGCCATTCTCGGACACCGTGACGCGGCGCTCTCCATACACCGACTGTCCCGGCACCATGTTGAGCGTGACCAGCGCATCTTCTGCCCCGCGGTAGATGAACACACCTTCGTGCCGGTGCGGCTCCACCGACACCGGGCAGGGACCCTTCCTGCGGCGGTTCTTGTTCTTTGACACGTTGCCGCGCCGCTGGCTGCCTCCGCGATCCCTGTCTCCATTGCGGCCGCGACCGCGACTCCGGCTGCTGCTGCTGCCGCCGCCGCCGCTGCCGCGCGAGCGCGATCCAAAGCCGCTCCTGCTCCCGGAGCCGCTTCCACCCTTGCTCCCCGAGCCGCTTCCGCTCTTGCTCCCTCCGGATCGCCCCCCGCTCCAGCTGCTGCTGCTCCAGCCACTTGAACGAATGCCGCGGGAGCTGGACGAGGACGGCTTCATGGCGCGCGACTGGCGCCGGGGGAGTGTATGCGGCAGGGTGGCTGTTGGGGGTTACCACTGGTCGGAGAGACGGTGGTCGAGGTTACTGGTAGCTAGGGCACCGCGTCGTCGTGGTCAGGGTCGCTGGTGGTGCAGAGCAGGCGTTGGGGTCGCTGGGAAGATGATCTCGCCGCTGTGCGCGATGCGCAGCAGCAGAGATGGCGAGGGCTGCGGTCAGTCGAGCTCTGGCGCAGTTTCGCATCCCGGAGCCGCCCTTTGACGCACGGTCTGGCGTGATTGCATCACAGCCGTTTCGGGGGGGGGGACCCAGTGCTCCGGAAGCCCCCCCTTCTCAACTGCGCGCAGACGCAGCCTGCCCAACGCCAGCCCTTTCCTTCTCCCTCCCCCACTTTCTAGTTTTTTTCCAGGACCCGGGGTTCGACAGGAGTAGAGCCTGGGTTTAGCCCTGGACCGCCTTGCCGCCTAGTCAGTATCCGGAAGCTTATCCAACTCTCCCTGAGAATCTTGTTTGAAATGGAGCAAGACTGGGAACTAAGGCGTCTATGTGATCTGTAAAAGACGACCTATCTCAAAGGTTTGTCCTGTTGCTTACACGCTCACCCAGCCACGGCGCATGCTCTATTAGCGATCGCTTTCTTGTTTGGATTTTTTTTTTTTTTTTTTTTTAAGTCTTGCTTTGTAGTTTAGGCTGGCCCAGAGTTCAGCTTTGAATTCACAGCAATCCTCTTGCCTCTGCCTCCCGAGTGCTAGGATTACAGGCGTGAGCCACCACGCCTGGCACTGTGGTATGTGATACTGATTGCTGGTGGGCTTGGGTCTCCACACCTAGCATTGTTGATGTGGTTACCGGATTGAACCCAGGCCCTTGCACTTGCAAGACAGGTACCAGAACCACTGAGCTAAATCCCTGGCCCTCTTGTTTGGATTTTTATGTCTTTTTTCATCAATCCTCTTATTAACGTATACTTCACATACAATAACATGCACCAGTTTTTTTGTTGTTTTGATGCAGATATTCTGACAAGATACTTAAACAACCTACCTATGTATTCTCAGTTACTCCACTGAGAAAAGGGTTTGTTTGTTTTTTACTTGTTTTTATTTTTGGCTCTGCAGTCTTGGAGTTTAAACCCAGAATCTTGTACAAAAAAAGTAAGTGTTCTACCACTGAGCCCTAGTCCTTTCTTATTTATTTATTTATTTATTTATTTATTGAGCCAGGCATGGTGGTGCATGGAGGATCATCCTAAGTTCAAAGCCATCCTAGACTATATAGTGGGTTTCAGGCTAACCTGAACAACATCGTAAGACACTGTCTCAAAAAATGTTTTTTTTTTTCTTTTGAGACAAACTCGCTACGTTGCCCAAACTGGCCTCTACTTGCTATGTATCCCAGGTCGACTTTAAACTCACAATCCTACTGCCTCAGCCTCCTACGGGATCCAGTTACAGTTAGGCACCGCTACAGTCAGCCGCTTTGAAAGTTTTATCCTGAAGAGATGACCTTTGCAAAAAATGAGAACAACTAGAACTATAGGAGTGAAGGTTATGATAGAGATAGTGATGGCGATTACTATTTCACAGGAGTGAAAACGTGGATTAATCCAAGAGATATTTAGAAGATAGTATTCAAAAAATTTCCAGAAAGAAGAACATTTAACAGGGATAGACAAAATGTCATGGATTCCTTGCTGTGGATAAGAGCCTGCAGGCTTCAGATATAGCCGCTTTCTGGTTAGTCCTGCTACACTCAGTTAACTGTACTGAAGTCTTCAAAACTGTTCTGGGAATATTGGTTACTAGAAAAGTGTTGATTCGTTGGTACAAATGGGAATATACATGCCACTACTGTAAATCCCATAAAACATCTCGATTAGGAGCCAAGATACCGTATTTATTCTTGAATTTCCCTCTCTTTGTCTCTTTTTCTTGGCAGCACCAAGGACAGCAACAAGCGCGTCAACGCAAGGCTTTAGTATGGAGTCAGCACCATGGACAGCCGCAGCATCGGTTACTTTTTCAGTACCGGTGGCAGCCTTCAGTACTGTACACCAGTACAGGTGTCAACCTGAGATCTCAGCTTCTGGGTACGAGATGTAAGCAACTGGGCGATCTCCCAAATAGTAGAACTAAATGCCTGTTTCAAAGAGACAAACCATCCGAAGATCAAGGTGAATATTAGGCTCCAAGTATACACGCAGTAAAAAAGCCCACAGAGAAAGGGCAGAGACAGACCACATCTCTCAGGAGTCTCAGCGTTGAGATCCCAGTGATTGGGTGAAGGACAGCCACAAGAGATGACCAGATTCAGGGAGCCAAGGTCTGGGTGGCAAGAGACACCCAGAGTATCGTAAGCTGACTGATTTTGGCCCAAGCTCACAACCAGAGGCCAGGATCAGCCTGAACTTGTGTGGGTGAAACTAAAAGCACCAGACTTGGTACCTCACTCCAATCCTGCTGCAGGCTCCTGGGATCACCCAGTGCGGATCTGGGCTCTGTCTGCCTCCTTTGTCTGCCAGTGACCTTAGCAACACACTCCTAAATGGACACTTCCACAAACTGTGGACTCCCAAAGATAACCACAGTTTGGAAATCACAGAGATTTTGTTTTTTGGTTTTTCTTCCTTCTTTTTTCTTGAGCGTTTGTCTTTGTTTTCTCATGTGTTTGTACTCTGGTTTTAGTTTTTATTGTTTTGTTCTTGTTGTTGTTTTTTCCTTCTTTCTTTCCCTTCTGTCTTCCTCATTGGTGTCCTAAAGCTTGGGTAATCTTGTTTTGTCCTTCAGCTTTACTTCTAATAGCTTTGTCTTCTTTTATTCCTCTATTTTTTCTTTATTTTTATTTATTTATTTATTTATTTTTTAATTTATTTTTAGGTTTTTTTGAGACAGGGTCTCGCTTTTGTGGTTCAGGCTGGCGCTGAGCTCAGCCTCAAACTCACATCACAATCCTCCTGCCTCTGCCTCCCGAGTGCTGGGATTACAGGCATGAGCCACCACGCCCGGCACTGTGGTATGTGGTACTGTTTGCTGCTGGGTGTGGGTCTCCACACCCAGTATTGTTATGTGGTTACCGGGGAATCGAACCCGGGTCCTTGAGCTTGCAAGACAGGCGCCGGAACCACTGAGCTAACTCCCCGGCCCTATTTATTTATTTTTTTGAGATGGTCTTTCTTTGTATTTCAGGCTGGTCCTGAGCTTAGCCTTGAACTCATAGAAATCCTCCTGCTTCTGCCTCCTGAGTGCTGGGATTACAGGTCTGAGCCCCTATGTCCAGCACTGTGGTATGTGGTTCTGATTGCTGGTGGGCATGAATTCCACACTTGGCATTGTTGTATGAGGTTACTGGGGATCAAACCCAGGCCCTTGTGCTTGTAAGGGAGGCACTGGGATCACTGAGCTAAATCCTTGGCCCTCTATCTTTTTTTCTTATCCCATTTAAATTATCTCCTTGGAGTGTGAAATTGCTCTACTGAGTGGATATTTACTACATATAAATTTTTGACTTGTTTTAGATTGTGTTATATTCCTATAAATTTTGTACCTGTGGTGAAAACTGGCAAATTAACAGTTATTATATTTGGTCATTTTCTCGGCTATGCCCAGTGCTTTTGTTATTATTGATTGTACTACTTTAGCCAAAGTGTCATAGTTGTTGTGATCAGTTATTCTTCCTCAGACACCACTACTGAGATTTTCTGGGAATCACAAACAATACCATTAAAACAACAACAACAACAACAATACTATAGTACCACACCAAAAAGAATCAGTGCTTGGCCAAACAAGCAGCAACTTCTCATCTCCAATAAATTGAAGAGATAGGATCTTGAGCCAGACTCAAAAACCAAAAGCCAGTAACAACTAAAAGACATCTCTGAAAGGCAATCATTTAGTGAAGAAATCCCTTTGCTAGTAAAAAAAGACTACCTACTGTAAGCTGTCTATGAGGATCAAAACAGAAAACAGTTTTCTTTCTTTTTTTTTAACAGGATCTCGCTTTTGTAGTTCAGGCTGGCCCTGAACTCAGCCTCGAACTCACAGCAATCCTCCTGCCTCTGCCTCCCAAGTGCTGGGATTATAGGCGTGAACCACCACACCTGGAACTGTGGTATGTGGTTTTGATTGCTAATAGATATGAATCTCCATGCCCAACATTGTTGTATGTGGTTATGGGGCTTTGAACCTGGGCTCTTATGCTTGCAAGGCAGGTGCTGGAACCACTGAGCTAAATCCCCGGCCCCCGTTTTAATTTTTGAGACAAAATCTTACTATGTAGTTCAGGCTGGCCTTGACCCACTAGGCTGGCCTTACATTCATGGTTATCCTCCTCCCTCTGCCTCCCAAGGGCTGAGATCACAAGTGTGCACCACCATACCCAGCCCAGAAAACAAATTTTGAAAATAGAAAATGAGAAAACTCAGAAGATGCAAACCCCAGACTACAAGCTCATCCAAGGCAAATCCAGGTGACATTTAGGTGAAAGAAATCAAAAGGCACCCAGCTGAACTTTTTGAAAAGGTAACTGTGGCACTAACAAAGCAGATGATTGTGTCTCTAGAAAAAAACAAACATAATTGTCACACAGATAACTGCAGAAAGAATGACCCTTATAAGGACATGATCAGTGAAACTAGAGTAGATACAGATTTAAAATTGGAGGTGCTTGGGAAAATGGTGGAACTTATGAATATCCAATGTGATAAAGAACTGGATTTTATAAAATAAATTCAAACATATCCAGGAGATTAAAAAGTCTATTGAAAATTTGGGGGCCAGGGATTTAGCTCAGTGGTTCCAGCGCCTGTCTTGCAAGCGCAAGGGCCCGGGTTCGATCCCCGGTAACCACATACAATACTGGGCATGGAGACTTACGCCCAGAAGCAACCAGTACCACATACCACAGTGCCGGGCATGGTGGGTCATGCCTGTAATCCCAGCACTCGGGAGGCAGAGGCAGGAGGATTGCTGTGATGTGAGTTTGAGGCTGAGCTCAGGGCCAGCCTGAACCACAAAATGAGACCCTGTCTCAAAAAACCTAAAAAAAAGAAAAACAAAAAGAAAATCATTTTGACGATAAGATGTCAGATCTAGATGATTGTGGTTAGCAATCGTCAATTGAAAGACTTCTTAAAAACAGTAATGACTGGGGCCAGGGAATTAGCTCAGTGGTTCCAGTGCCTGCCTTGCAAGCACAAGGTCCCAGGTTCAATCCTGTGACCACATACAGTGCCAAGCGTGGTGACTCGTCCATCGGAAATCAGCGCCACATTCCACAGTGCTGGGTGGGGCAGTCCCAGCACTCAGACAGAGGCAGGAGGATTGCTGAGTTCAAGCTCTCCTGGACTACATAGTGAGCTCAGGGCCAGCCTGAACTACAAAGGGACACCTATCTCCAGTAAGATAAATAAATAAATAAAAGCCAGCAAGAACTATGAAAAATCAATCCAACAGATGCTAGATGATGCAAAGAAGAATAATATACGATTAACTAGAATCAATGAAAAAAATCAGAAGAAGGCACAAAGGACAAGGAAAAAAAAAAAAAAACTATTCACAGCATGGAAAAAGATTTGACCAATGTCTGAGACATGTGGATCTCCAATTAGCCATGATAAGAAAAAAAAAAAAAAACTAAAGCAGGACATATAATAGTAAGATTCAAGAAATTCAACAGAAGAATAGAATCTCAAAAGCTGTTAGAGAAAAATAAATCACCTATAAAGGAAAGCCCATTGCAATCACAACACATCTCTCAGCACAAATCCTTAATGGAAGAAGCTTGGAGTGAAGCATTTCAATCCCCTTTCATAAAACCTCCAACCCAGATTGCTGTGCTCTGCAAAATAATCTTTTAAACTTGATAGAGAAATAAGATACTTATGACAAAAAACAGCTGAAAAAAATATCTGACCACCAAATCAGCAGTCCCAAAAGTTCTGAAGGATGTCCTAAAAAAAAATGCTGGGTGTGGTGGGATACACCTGCAATCCTAGCACTCAGGAGGCCATGGTAGGAGGATCACCAATAATTTGAGGCCAGCATGGCGCTGTGGTATGTGGTTCTGATTGCTCGTGGGTATGAGTCACCACACTCGGTATTGTTGTATGTGGTCCCTGAGGATCAAACCCAGGACCTTGCACTTGGAAGGCAGGTGCCTGAACCACTGAGCTAAATCCCCAGCCCCAGTCCTTGCTCTTTTTAAGAAGTCTTTCAATTGATGATTGCTAACCACAATCATTTACAGAGGTCTTGAACAAGGATCAAGATTCTGACTCAAAAAAAGTAGACAACCAAGACAATAATCCCACAAATCCTAATAGAATGGATCTACCAGGCAAGGAAAGCAATTAAACAGAAGAGAAAGAAAGGGAATCAATAACCAAAAAATAATGACAAGTGTAAGTCAAAACATTTCAGTTATAACAATCAATGTGAGTGGTCTCTACCCACCATTGCAAAGAAACAGACCAGAAGAATGGATCAAGAAGAAAGATCCAACGATGTACTGCATATAAGAAATACATTTATCTCAAAAAAATTAATAGCCTGAACGTCAAAGGAAGGAAAACAAAAATGGGAAAAAAGAGGAGGTAACTCTTCCACTTGCAGACAGAGTGGATTTCAAGCCAAGACTGATCAGATGAGACAAAGAAGATCACTACATACTTTTTTTTTTTTTAGGTTTTTTTGAGACAGGGTCTCGCTTTGTGGTTCAGGCTGGCCCTGAGCTCAGCCTCAAACTCACATCACAATCCTACTGCCTCTGCCTCCCGAATGCTGGGATTACAGGCGTGAGCCACCACGCCCGGCACTGTGGTATGTGGTACTGGTTGCTGCTGGGTGTGAGTCTCCACACCCAGTATTGTTATGTGGTTACCGGGGAATCGAACCCGGGCCCTTGCGCTTGCAAGACAGGCCCCGGAATCACTGAGCTAACTCCCCGGCCCCCCACTACATACTTTTTAAGGGAACAATCCAAGAGGAAGAAACACTCAACTATAAAAAACACTAATGAATATGCTGAATCAGACAAACACTAATAAAATTGTAGAGGGGGCCTCAATACCCCACTTTCACAAATAGATTAACTGGACAAAATCAGCAAAGCAATGTCAGAGCTAAATCAAACATTTGAACAAATGGACTTAGTAGATATCTACAAAGCATTTCATAGATCAGCAGAATACGCATTGTTCTCAGCAGTACATGGGAGTTTCCAAAAGTGGACCCCATAGTAGCTCATAGCACATGTTCAAGTAAATGCAAAGGAATTATCTTGTGTGTGTGGTCAGATCACAGTGCAAGGAAATTGGAAATCAATGGCAGAAGAAACCGCAGAACCAACAAAACACATGGAGAGTAAATCTTTCTGATCAACAAATGAATCGTAAGTGAAATTGAAGAAGGAATCAAATACTTTCTATAATTAAATAGTAATATCGGTACAACATACTGGAACTTGTGGGATCCAGTGAAAGCAGTTTGACAAGGGGTAGTGATAGTGGTGAACTTCCACATCAGCAAAAGAGAGCAAGCTGAAATATATACCTTAATGTGGAACCTCAAGGTTCTAGATAAAGAAGAGCAAGCTAAACACAAAGTATATATGAGGGAGAGGATTATAAAGACGAGAGCAGAGGGCTGGGGATTTATTTCAGTGGTTCTGGCATCTGCCTCAAGCACAAGGTCCCGAGTTCAATCCCTGGTACCCCATACCACAGTGCTGGATGTGGTGACGCATCCCTGTAATCCCAGCATTCAGGAGGCAGAGGCAGGAGGATTGCTTTGAGTTTGAGGCTCAGCTGGACTACAGAGTGAGTTTAGGGTCAGCCTGAACTACAAAGCAAGACCCTGTCTCAAAAAAAAAAATAAATAAATAAAATAAAATAAAGTAAGAAAAAAAGTTCAGATACTGTCAGATTCACTTCTGAATTCTACCAAACTTTAGAGAAGATCTAATATCATTACCTGTCAAATTAATTTAATGAAATTGAAAGGGAAGCAACTCTCCTAATCTTATTCTTGGATTACCCTGATACAAAAACCAAAGAAAAATTTCAACCAAAAAAGAGAACTACAGGTCAATCTCCTTAATGAATATCAAAGCAAAAATCCTCCATAAGATACTGGCAAACAGAATGCAACTAATCATCAAGATTAGGGCTGGGGATTTAGCTCAGTGGTTCCTGCGCCTGTTTCATAAGCCCAAGGGTCTAGGTTTGATCTCCCGGTAACCACATATAATACTGGGCATGGAGACTCAGGCCCAGCAGCGATCAGTACCACATACCACAGTGCCGGGCATGGTGGCTCACATCTGTCATCCCAGCACTCGGGAGGCTGAGGCAAGAGGATTGCTTTGAGTTCGAGGCTGAGCTGAGGGGCAGCCTGAACTACAAAAGCAAGACTCTGTCTAAAAAAAAAAAAAAAAATTAAGATTATACATGATGACCAAGTAGGATTCCTCCCAGGGATGCAGCGAAGGTTCAACATATGTAAGTCATAAATGTAACTGACTGTAACATGCTCTATAGTGATGATCATAATTACACTCATGCCTCAGCAAGGTACATGGCTAGGGGAGCAGGTGACCCTGATGCTTTGGCGATGTCCCTAGTGTGAGTACAAAGGGCGGCCTGAAATCTGGCAGGCCAGAGGGAGAGGATGGAGTCCGGAAAGTAGTGGAAGAGACTGAGGAAGAGAGGAAGATGAAGTGCAAATGAAAAAAAGGCACACCTCAAGGCAAAGAAGAGCTCTGGTCCTGGCTGTATAAATTATTAGCTTTGTCTTCATAGATATAACATGTATAAATGCTCCTCAGTTTGTGGCTACATCTAGATAAACTCATTGTAAATTGAAAATATTCCAAGTCAAAAATCGACTTGGGCCGGGGAGTTAGCTCAGTGGTTCCGGCGCCTGTCTTGCAGGAGCAAGAACCCGGGTTCGATTCCCCGGTAACCACATAACAATACTGGGTGTGGAGACCCACACCCAGCAGCAAACAGTACCACATACCACAGTGCCGGGTGTGGTGGCTCACGCCTGTAATCCCAGCACTCGGGAGGCAGAGGCAGGAGGATTGTGATGTGAGTGGAGGCTGAGCTCAGGGCCAGCCTGAACCACAAAAGCGAGACCCTGTCTCAAAAAAAAAAAAAAAAAAAAAATCGACTTAATACAACCAACCTACTAGCTGCTCTAGGTTTTTTGAGACAGGGTCTCACTTTGTAGTTCAGGCTGGCCTTGAGCTCAGCCTCCAACTTACATCACAGCAGTCCTCCTGCCTCTGCCTCCCGAATGCTGGGATTACAGGTGTGAGCCACCATGCCCGGCACTGTGGTTTGTGGTACTTGTTGCTGCTGGGGGTGAGTTTCCATGCCCAGTACTGTATGTGGTTGCTAGGGGATCGAACCTGGGTCAACTGCGCTTGCAAGACAGGCGCCGGAACCACTGAGCTAAATCCCCGGCCCCCTACTAGCTGCTCTTCGTGCTTAGAACATAGTATTGACTGTTTACTCCCTTGATCATGCAGATGGCATGGAGCTGTGCCTGGCTACAGCTGCCCCACATCATGAGAGGGAGTATATTACTAGCTGGGCAAAAGATCAGCACTCAAAATCCAAAGTATGGTTTCTGTTTTGAATGCACATTGCTTTTGCACTCATAGTGTTTCTTTCCTTTTTTTTTGGTTTTGTTTTGTTTTGTGGTACCATTGATCAAACTCAAAACCTTACTCTTGCCAGGCTGACACAGTGCCACTGAACTTTGCCCCAAGCACCTACTTTTGCACTATTTTAAAGTCAAAAAATTGTAAGCTGAACTACTGCAGACTGACTCTCCATACTTGCAAGGTGGTGGACAGGCCTGCAGTCTAACGGGTGCTCAGTAATGAGTAGTGCTAATCAAAGCAGGTAAGCCAGAGCAGGTGAAGGGGGTTATGATGTTGACAAAGTGCCTTTGCTGTGAGATACTGGGAAGTTGTTCCAAAATGGCGGCAGCCTAGGGAAGTTGTTCTTCAGGATTTGGTTCATAGCCACTGGACCCCTACAGGTAAGAGAGAGGGAAGACTGGCTGCTGTTGCTGGAGCTGGCAGTAGACCTTGGTATCATCCACATGGTACTGGTTTTAGATATGTACAGAATGGTTCCAGTGAGATTTTATAAGAAAGCCAGGGAGGCCAGGCAGTGTGCCTCTGAGAGCAGTGTGTGAAGTTGTGAGTGGGAAGCTGAAGGTGCAGCTGAAATTAGCTATTAAACTGTAGCTAATTTGTGTAGTTTAATCTGTTTATTCATATCAAATCTATGTCGCAAGAGTACTTCCGCCAGTAGAAAAACAACCCTTGGGAAATTTCTGCATGTGTCTGTCTGACTATTTTGAGGTACGAACGAGGTTTCTGGTCCAGGGTCTTCTCGGTACTTTATACTCTCGCTACACGAAGTCTTTTGCAGTTAGTTTGGAGGCCTGGCCGTCTGAGACCAGACCAGACCAGACCAGACCAGACCAGAGGGAAGCCTGTATGGGGCAGGGCTCAGGTAATGTTCAATCAGCCCCTCTGGCCTAGGCAGGCTCAGCTGCTACATTAGAAGGACAATTCGTCTCCGTGATATCAGCTTGCTGTAGTTTGAATGACCTTACCAAGTCTCCTGTGAGGCCTTCGGGCCTTAATTAGAACAGGCTGTGGTCATGGGCATGCGGCCTCCTGATTCCACCCCTGCTTCCTCAGGGGAGAGAGAGGCAGTGTTAGGGAGCTTGGTGTGTCTCACTCTGTGCCGCGGAGGGACCCCTCTGAGTCCCCACCGTCAAGAGGCCCTTGGCAGACCTTGACCTTCTCAGCCTGCGTAACAATGAGCCGAAGGGCATCTTTTTTCTTTATAAATCGCACAACTTTCACGAATCTGAATCAGGAAGAAGCAGCCTGGGCCTTTTGCTGAGGAGCGTGTTTCTCTTTACGGGTTAATCTGCAGGTGCTCCTGGGCCCACTGTGAGGGACGAGCTACTGTCACTGTGTCCATTTCAGAAATAAAGCACCCCTTGGGCCCTGTGCCCAAGGGACGCAGCGGAGCTGAGGGACAGCCGGGTGTCCAGGCTCATGGCCTCTGCACTGTATTACTCAGTGTGCTGAGGACCAGATCCTGCTCCTGCTAGGACGGGTTACAAAGTCTCAGGGAACAAACCAGGAAGTCTCGCGAGACTTGAGTGAAGGCCTTCCCTCCCTCTCGTCGCACGAGCCAGGAGGTCCTGCAGGCTGCAGAGCGTCCTTTAAAAGCAGCAATCAGGTCCTGATTCCTATAACCTGTACCTGCTTCCTTGGTTGGGAACGGAAGAATCTTGGGACACCAGCAGTTTGGAGGGTTCCCTAGGTGGGCCCAGTTAAACACCTGGCCCTTATCAGGGGGGGCCGCGGAAGCGTTCACAGGCTGAAGAGAAGACAGCGCAAGCACAGAGGCAGAGCGCGAACAGGCTGCTGGGCTCAGGAAGGCTGAGCCCCCAGAAGCCCGAGTCCCCAGAAGTCCAACAGGAAAGGAAACGGTGAGGCCCAAGGGCACTGTGTGTGCGAACTCTTTGCCCCTAGAATGAGGAATAAATTTCTGGGGTTTTTTTTATAAGAGCAGTAAGTCTACACTAGGGGAAGTAGGCATAACCATCAGGAAAAGAAGTTAATTGCATGGTGGCACACGCCTGTAATCCCAGCACTCTTGAGAGGCTGAGGCAGGACAATTTCAAGGTCAAGTCCAGCCTGGGCAACTTATAAGTGTAGATTCTGCCTCAAAATAGAAGATTAAAGTAGGAGGTGGTGAGGCAACTCAGTGTTAACGGTTTATCTATGGATTAGTCTTTATCAGTACTTAATTCCTCTTTATAGATTATTTTTTTCATTTTATGGATTAGCACATTTTGGTTTGTTTGATTATACTCATTTGTTTTTTTGAGATCTTGCTTGTTCCGGCTGGCCTTGAATTCATTATAGAGTCCACACTGTCCTCAAACTCACAGTGATCCTCCTGCTTCAGCCTGCAAGTGCTGGGAATACAGGCATGTGTTGCCATGCCTGGCCTGGATTATCACATTTTGCATATTCATTTGTTAGTTGATGGACTTGGATCGTTTCTACTTGGTCTATATAAGGCTGCCATGAACATTTGTGTATAAATTCTCAAGTGAAGGTGTGTTTTCAGTTCTCTTAGGTATAGGCTGTGTAATCTGAATGTCTGTCCGAACCCCAGTTCTCATATTGAAACCTAATCCCCAGTGTGATGGTATTGGGACTTGGGGTCCTTGGTAGATGCTCAGAGTGTAAAGGCTCTGCCCTCCCGATTGGAATTACACAAATACTGAGCGTGGTGGTGCACCCCTGCAATCCCAGGACTCCAGGAGTCTAAGTCAGGAGGATCACAAGTTCCAGCACAGCCTGGGCAATGTTAATGAGACCCTGTTTTAAAATTTAAAAAGGGTTGGGGATGTAGCTAAGTGAACAGGCCCTGAGTTCAATCCTCAGGGAGGGAGGGAGGGGGAGAGAGAGAGAGAAAGAGAGAGAGAGGGAAGAGAGAGAAAAGAGAAACAGCCAGGAAGCTAGCTTGAGTGAGACAGAAAGTGATACATACACCGCAGAAAGCCAGGCCACCACTGTGATCTAACCAGACCCTCACAGAGGCCAAACCAGACCGCACCTTGATTAGCATCTCATCTTCTCACTTCTAGAACTATGGGGGAAAGTTCCTGTGGTGTTTATAAAATGACGAAGCTTCTGGTGTTTTGTTGTACTGGCTCAAATGGATGAAGATGACCTGTATCACAGCTGCATCAGTGTGAATCCTGTTTCACTGTTTGCGGATCCAGCAGACTGGTTTACACAGCAGGTGCCGTTGTCCATTCTTGCTAGCAGAGAGTGAGGGTTCCAGTGTCTCCTGACCTTAGCTACCGCGTTGCACTCTGTATTTGCTTGTTTCCTGTTTTATGATGTCCATCCCAGGGAGGATGAAAAGACATCTCTTGGTGCTGTTGATTTGTATGTAAGGTCATGAACGGAAATAGAGAACATTTTGTGTGTGTGTGTGTGTGTGTGTTTATTGACAGATTTGTGTAAATTCTCTGGGACTTTCTACTCAAGCTCGTTATCCATACTTTTAATTGGGCTGTTTGCATTTTTGTTGAGTTGTTTAGCATATAAAAGAATCTTAAAATGGGCCATGGTCACCTACTGGTGTTGCAAACATTTCTTTTTTATGGCTTCCCTTTATTTTCTTAGTGTTGCTTTGATCAACAAAAGTTCCACATTTTGATAAAGTCCAGTGTATGAATAAATGTTCTCCTTTTTTTCTGTTGATAGAGGTTCTCACTGTGTAGTCTAGGCTGGCCTTCTAATCAAGATGTTTCTGCCGCGGCCTCTGGAGTAGCTTGGATTAGAGGCGTGTGCCACTGTCCCAGCTTGGTTTTGTTCTTATGGCTTATGCTTTTGGTAAGATATTGCCTAATCCAAGGTCACAGAGGTGTCTGGAAGTCTTTAGTTCTTTCATTTACTTTCGAGTATGTTCTGTGCAGTGTGAAGTAGAGGACTAAGTATTTTGAATGTGAGTATCTGGTTGTCTTGCGACTATATGCTAAAGTCTGTTCTTCCTCCTATGGAGTGGTCTTGGCCCCTTTGTTGAAAATTGATTAACCAGGCCTGGGATTTAGCTCAGTGGTTCCAGCGCCTGCCTTGCAAGGACCCTCCCCACCTTGTAACCAATACAACAGTGCCGGGCATGCTGATTCATACCCAGTAGCAATCAGTACCACATACCACAGTGCCAGGGGGTGGGGCTCATGCCTGTAATCCCAGCACTCGGGAGGCAGAGGCAGGAGGATTGCTGTGATGTGAGTTGGAGGCTGAGCTCAGGGCCAGCCTGAACTACAAAGCGAAACCCTGTCTCAAAAAAACCTAAAAAAAATTTTTTTTTCTAGGGCCGGGGATTTAGCTCGGTGGTTCCAGTGCCTGTCTTGCAAGCCCAAGGGCCTGCGTTTGATTCCCCGGTAACCACATACAATACTGGGCATGGAGACTTATGGCCAGCAGTAAGCAGTAATCAGTACCATGTAACACAGTGCTGGGCATGGTGGCTCACGCCTGTCATCCCAGCACACAGGAGGCTGAGGCAGGAGGATTGCAGTGATGTGAGTTGGAGGCTGAGCTCAGGGCCAGCCTGAACTACAAAGTGAAACCCTGTCTCCAAAAAAAAAAAAATTTCTATTGGTACATGTTGCTATCTTTATGCTAGTTCCATGTTTTCCTTTTTGTTTTGTTTTGGTTTTGTTTGAGACAGTCTCGCTTTGTAGTTCAGGCTGGCCCTGAGTTCACTATGTAGTCCAGACAAGCTTTGCACTCACAGCAATCCTTCTGCCTCTGCCTCCCGAGTGCTGGGATTACAGGCGTGAGCTACCATGCCTGGCACTGTGGTATGTGGTACTGACTGCTGCTGGACATGAGTCTCCATGCTCTGTATTGTATGTGGTTACCAGGGGATCGAACCCGGGCCCTTGTGCTTGTGAGACAGGTGCCAGAACCACTGAGCTAAATCTCTGGCCCTACTTTTTTTCTCTCTTTTTAGGTTTTTTGAGACAGGATCTCGCTTTTGTAGTTCAGGCCGGCCCTGAGCTCAGCCTTGAACTCAGAGCAGTCCTCCTGCCTCTGTCTCCTGAGTGCTGGGATTATAAATGTGAGCCTCTATGCTTGGTTCTTTCCTTTCCTTTTCCTTTTCCTTTCCTGTCTTCTTTATTGACGAAGCTTTATTAAGTGGAATGAGGTGGTATTGGTTTGCAGTTCCCTGATAACTGATGATATTGACCATTTTTCCATATACTTACTTTTTAAAGAAAATTCATTTAAAAGTATTGATACATTTTAGTACACATTATAATCTGCCGGGGCCTGCTGGCTGCAAAGCAAGCTCGAGTCAAAGGGCCAGCATTAAGGAAAAATAATAATAATAAAAAATAAAGAGAGATAAAGCATGGGGTCAGGAGGACCACAGCAAACCACAGGCTGAGGCCTGAGGCTGAGGCGCCAAGCTTATTGCCAGTGTTCCTTTTATAGTACTCTTACAGCAGTGACTACAGGCAGAGATTACAATCAAAGGTTATAATCAAGAAGGTAAAAAGTTTGATGTCAGTCTGCTTAATGTCTCCCACCTTTTGTTGCCTGCCTTTTGGTCTTAACTACATCTTGTTTTGGGTCAGGATTCAGCAAAAGGTAAAACATGTGCTGTAACCAGAACTTGTTGTTGAGGTGTTATCATTACAATGGAGGTTACAAGTCAGCTTTGCATATTGCTCTCCACACTGTCTCAGGGAAATGTGAAGAGGAACTAGGCCCTTAACCCTCAGGGAAGAGAGGGGGAAAAGTCAGTGCAGGGCTTAAAGTAGGCTTCCTGGCGCCAGCGTATCTCTGGCAAAAAACCCAGGGCTGTAATGAGTGCCCTTACACTGAAGCTTCTTCCCACAATAATCACATTCATCTTTGGGAATTTGTACCTGTATGTGATGTAGCTTGGTTTGTGTTTTTCCCATTCCCCTACCTTCTCTTATCCACCCCCCCACATTTACAAAAACTTTTTTCTGTTTTTTCCTTATTTTCTCATAATTTTTCTTTTCTTCACACCCCCCACCCCCTTATTTTCCCTTTTGGGACCTTTACTTCCTATTTTACATTATCTATTACACATTTTGATCATCATTTACTCTTGAAGTTTCTCCAGAGAAGGGTTTCAAGGGAAACTATTTGGTATTTACACATCTGTGTCCTGTTTATTGCACTTAAACGTATGGCCTCCATATTAGCTGTAAATGTCACTGTGGTTTGATGCTTTTAATGCTTTCCTGAAGATACCCAGGAGGGGAATAGCAGGGTCAAATGGGACCTCGGGTTCTAGTCCTTTGAGAAATCTCCACACTGATTTCCACAGTGGCTGCATCACTCTACACTCCTACTAACAGTGGAGAAGGGTTCTTTCCTCCCCACAGCCCCACCAGCGTTGTTGTTGATTAATTTTGTGATAACAGCCATTTTTTCTGGAGTTAGATAGAATGTCAGTGTTGTTTTCATGTGCATCTCTCAAATGTTTATTTATTTATTTATTTTTTGAGACAGAGTCTCTCTTTGTAGTTCAGGCTGGCCCTGAGCTCAGCCTCCAACTCACATCACAGCAATCCTTCTGCCTCTGCCTCCCCAGTGCTGGGATTACAGGCGTGAGCCACCACGCCCGGCACTGTGGTATGTTGTACTGATTGCTGCTGGGGTGAGTCTCCATGCCCAGTATTGTATGTGGTTATTGGGGATTGAACCCAGGCCCTTGCCCTTGCAAGACAGGCGTCGGAAGCACTGAGCTAAATTCCCAGCCTCAAATGTTTATCTTTTATATGTCTGTTGTGTTTATTTTTTTTTTTTTTTAGGTTTTTTTTGAGACAGGGTCTCGCTTTTGTGGTTTAGGCTGGCCCTGAGCTCAGCCTCAAACTCACATCACAATCCTCCTGCCTCTGCCTCCCGAGTGCTGGGATGACAGGCGTGAGCCACCACGCCCGGCACTGTGGTATGTAGTACTGGTTGCTCCTGGGTGTGGGTCTCCATACCCAGTATTGTTATGTGGTTACCGGGGAATCGAACCCGGGCCCTTGCGCTTGCAAGACAGGCGCCGGAACCACTGAGCTAACTCCCCGGCCCCCTGTTGTGTTTATTTTTATATGTTTTGAATGTTTATTTTTATAGTTCTTACTGTTTTATATGTTTTGCTATTTTTACTTCATCTGAGAAATGTCTATTCATTTCAGATGCCCATTTTTTGAATTGGGTCTTTAAATTTAGGTAGGAGTCTGATTTTTTTAAAAAAATTATTTATATAGATAGTAGTCCTGTGTCTGAGGAACTGCTAGTTAAAATTATTTCCCACATTGTAGGTTGTCTCTTCACTCCGTTGATGGTTTCTCTTTCTGTGCAGAATTTGATCTATTTGTTTATCCATTGTATGTCTGCTTTGAAAAAATGTTTATTCAGATTCATTTGCTTACTATTAATCAGATTATTATTACTATTATTTTTTGTGACAGGGTCTCACCATGTAGTTCAGGCTGACTTGAATTCCCTGTGTAGCTCAGGCTGGCCTTGAACTCACAGCAATCTTCCTGCCTCAGCCTCCCAAGTGGTGGAATTACAGATGTGTGCCACCACATCTAGCTGTGGTTTGGCATGGGGGGAGTGCTTTCGCTATTGTGTGGAGTTTATTTTGTGCTTGTTTGATTTTTGGCTGTAGAGGTCAGTACTCTGGATGTTAATCCCTTGGGTGGTTTATAATTTCTTCTATTCTGTAGGTTGTCTACTCACTGTTGATTATTTCCTTTGCTTGCAAAAGTTTTTAGTGTGTTGTAATCCCATTTGTTTATTTTTGCTTTTGAGATTGATCCCCACCCCCAAAAAAAGTCTTTGTTCAGCCCAATGTCCCAAAGCATTTCTTATTTTCTTCTAGTAGTTCTGTGCTTGGTCTTAAACTTAAATCTCTTTTGAATTAGAATTTTGTGTATTATAAGAGATATGGGTGGAATTTCATTCTTCTCCACGTAGATATCCAATTTTCCTTGTGCTGTTTGTTGAAGGAACTAGCTTTACCCAAAGAATGTTCTTGGTGTATTGTCTATAGTGTATCTGTTAGGTATGATGCCGTCCTATTTTGATTAGTGTGTCTTTTTAAGTCAAACTGTGTGGCATCTCTGGCTTTGTTGTGGTTTTTTTGTTGTTGTTTGTTTAAGATTTCTTTAGGTATTTGCAATCTTTTGTAGTTCCACGTATGGTTAGGGTTGGGTTGTTTTTCTGTTTCTGAGTTTCATGAGTACAATCAACCCTTGATTTAGAAACTCAATCAGTTCTTGAGGGCCAGTTGTAACTTAAGTCGACTGTAAGTCAGTACAGCTGAGGTCTGGACGTTTACCTGGGTACACGTTAAAGACAACAAGAGGCAAATGAATCTTCCATTAACCTAGTTAACTCAAGTTGTTTGTATGTCAGGCCAGTTGTAACTTAAGGGTCCATTGTGTTTTGATAGGAATTGCCTTGACTCTGTAGACCCTTGGGTCGCATGGATATGTTCATATTTATTCTTCTGATGTATGAGAGTGGAATGTGGCTGTGACTGAGACACGGTTTGTGTCTCCCAGGGTTCCATGTGTTTGGGGCTTGTCTTCAGTGTGCTTATATTAAGAGGCGGGGCCTAGAGGGAGATGCTTAAGCCTTGGGGCTTCTGTCATAAGAAGGGACTGAGGTAGTTCTCGTGGGACCCCTGAGAACAAGGCCTTATTGAAGCCTGAGACTGAACCTGGAGCTGTTCTCTGGCTGTGTGTTGATACAGACACTTCCTCTTGTAGTAACCGTCACTGCTGTGGTCCCTGTGTTGTGAGGCCCTCACCAGAGCTGACTGGATGCCCGTCTCCATTCTTAAACCTCTGGAACGGGGTGCTAAATAACTTTTTCTCTTTACAATAACAAAGTAATGTGTATGTCTTTCCATATTTAGTCACTTCTGTAATTTCTTTCAATGTTTTATAGCTTCCACTATAGAGAGCTTTCAACATCTTTGGGTAATTAATTTTAAGTTCTTAGGTATTTCTTTCTTTTTTTGTACCCATTATAAATAAGATTCTTTTTTTTTTTTATTCTTTGCAAAAAGCACTGAACAGTACTGAGTTGTTTTTTTGAGACCAGGTCTCTCTGCTATAGTTCAGGCTGGCCCTGAGCTCAGCTTCAAACTCACAGTAATCCTCCTGTCTCTGCCTCTGCAGTGCTGGGATTACAGGTATGAGCCACTACGCCTGGCACTGTGGTATGTGGTACTGATTGCTGGTGGGTGTGAGTCTCCACACCTGATATTGTTGTGTGTGGTTACTGGGATTGAACCTGGGCCTTTGCACTTGCCAGGCAGGCGCCAGAACCACTGAGCTAAATCCCCAACCCACTACTGAGTTTTATAACCTGCAGCGTTACTGAGTTTATTAGTTCTGATAGTTCCTTGGTGGAGTCTTAGTTTTTGTTGTTGTTTTTTATTAGATTCTGTTGTTTGTAACAGGGACAATTTGACTTCCTTGTATTTAATTTATTTGCCTTTTATTTTTTCATGTTGCCTAATTTCTCAGGCCAAAACATCCAGTACTCTGTCAAGTAAAAGTGGCTACAGTGAGTCTCCATGTCTGGTTCCAGATCTTAGAGCTTTTCACAGTTCAAAATGATAGTAGCTGTGGGTTTGTCAAGTACAAGTTTTATTGTATTCTTTCTCTACTTAATTTGTTAAAAGTTTTTAATTATAAAGTGATGCTGAATTTAAAGTGCTCTTTCTCAGTCTGTTCGGGAGATTATTTCTATCCTTTCATTGATATGCTATAGTACGTTTATTTTATCACAAATCATTTTTCCATCCTTGGGATAAATCCCTCTTGATCGTGGTTGTGGAAAGAAGCTTCAGTGTAAGGGCACTCATTATAGCCCTGGGATTTTTGCCAGAGATATGCAGGCACCAGGAAGCCTACTTTAAGCCCTGCACTGACTTTTCCCCCTCTCTTCCCTGAGGGTTAAGGGCCTAGTTTCTCTTCACATTTCCCTGAGACAGTGTGGAGAGCAATATGCAAAGCTCACTTGTAACCTCCATTGTAATGATAACACCTCAACAACAAGTTCTGGTTACAGCACATTTTACCTTTTGCTGAATCCTGACCCAAAACAAGATGTAGTTAAGACCAAAAGGCGGGCAACAAAAGGTGGGAGACATTAAGCAGACTGACAACAAACTTTTTACCTTCTTGATTATAACCTCTGATTGTAATCTCTGCCTGTAGTCACTGCTGTAAGAGTTCTATAAAAGGAGCACTGGCAATAAGCTTGGCGCCTCAGCCTCAGGCCTCAGCCTGTGGTTTGCTGTGGTCCTCCTGACCCCATGCTTTATCTCTCTTTATTTTTTATTATTATTATTTTTCCTTAATGCTGGCCCTTTGACTCGAGCTTGCTTTGCAGCCGGCAGGCCCCGGCAGTGGTGGATGATCTTTTCTCTGGGCCCTGAGCTTGTGTTGACTTGTCTTTTCATGAAGATTCTTGCAGCTATGTTCACAAATCAGGCCTGTTTTCATTTTATTTTTTCCTATGTCCTCACCTGGTTCTGGTATTAGGGTAATGCTGGTCTCACAGAATGGATTTCAAAGTATTCGGAATTAGTACTTGATATAGTAACTAGCAAGAATAATAGGTATTAACTCTTGTTTAAAAGTCTGGTAGAACTCAGCAAGGAAGCTAATTAGTCTGGGCCTTTTTATACAGGAGACATTTTATTAATATAATATCTACTCAGTATTGTTCTGTCCACATTTTTTGTTTCTTTATGGTTCAGTCCTGATGGATTGTGCATCCTGAACTGTAATCATTTCTTCTGGGTTTTCCAATTTGTTGAAATATGGTTATGTATATCAGTCTGCAGTAGTCCTTTGTATATTGTAATAATATTATAATATGTCCTTTTTGTACTGTGATAATATAATTACAATATAAATAATATTAAATATAATATAATATAATATAATATAATATAAATATAATATTATATATCTGATTTTATTTCTTGGGCTATCGTTTTTATTATATGAGCTAAAGATTTGTCATTTTTGTGCTTTTTAAAATGCAAACTTTTGTGCCTGGGGATTTAGCTCAGTGGTTCCAGAGCCTGCCATGCAAGCTAAGAGCTTGGGTTTGATCCCCAGTAACCACAT
>PVIR01026703.1:0-23485 GCA_004026965.1 Petromus typicus | reverse complement strand
AAATTTTTTTTTTTTTTTTTTTTTTTTTTTTTTTTGAGACAGGGTCTCGCTTTGTGGTTCAGGCTGGCCCTGAGCTCAACCTCCAACTCACATCACAATCCTCCTGCCTCTGCCTCCCTAGTGCTGGGATTACAGGCGTGAGCCACCACGCCCAGCACTGTGGTATGTGGTACTGGTTGCTGCTGGGCGTGAGTCTCCACACCCAGTATTGTTATGTGGTTACTGGGGAACCGAACCTGGGTCCTTGCGCTTTCAAGACAGGCGCCGGAACCACTGAGCTAACTCCCCGGCCCCGAATTTGATTTATTTTTAAAAGTTCTGTTTTCTGAACTTGGATTGATGACTTCTGTGTCATTTTTGGACTGATGAGTAGTGAGATATTTAAATTGCTGAAAGTTCCTTTCTTGCTTCTTATGTTTAATTTTTACAAAGCTTCCAATTGCGCCATTAGCGTCCTTGACGTCACTTTCCGTTTGTACCCTCTCACCGAAGCTCTTGGATACGTCATTTATCTCTGAGTTGCAAAAGCCTATATAAAAATTAGCTTCACTTTTGACCTTTTAATTTATAAAACTCCCCTAGAAAGGAATCCATCTAACTTTTGTACAAGTCCACAGAAATGTTCTTTTGAAAGAATCAAACACTTTAATGAGAATAAAGATCCTTCAAAGTTTTAAACTCTTCTATTAGGGTTTTATTTTGGTTTTCCAGGACTGCAGTGTGATTTTCCAGGCACTTCACATGTATATTCTATAAGTTGTGTGGAGTACAACTTATCTTGTTGTTTTGTAGATGTTTCAGCCCGGTGTGGTGTGTGCCCGGAATCTTAGCTGCTAGGGAGGCTGAGGCAGGAGGATTGCTTGAGCCAGGAGTTTGAGACCATCCTGAGCAACAGCAAAACTTTGGCTTTTAAATAAGAAAGATCTCTCACGACACAAAATGAAGTGTGTATTGAGCTAATGTTCATTAATATTGACCTGTAGTTGTCTAAGTGAGGTGTCTCCCAAACCTCACCAGGTTTGACTGTCAGGACGGCTTCGGAGGAGGCAGTTACTGTGATGAGGGAGCCGTGCACCCCAATTCCCTGCTGTCCCGCAGCAGAGGGCCCAGTGCTGGGAGTTTCCCTTCCCGCCCTGGCTCTGTTACCTGTGGCCCCTTCGCCTCCTCTGTCCTGAGGCCATGGGGAGTCTGAGGCACAGACCTCCAGAGGGAAGCGTGTTCCCTGCCAGGGCCTGTGGTTGGTGTCCCTGCAGGGGAGGACAAGCAGTGGCCGAGGTCTTCTTGCGAGCTGGTCCCTTAGGACAGCCGTGTCCTTCACTCCAGAGGACACCAAGCACACCTCTCTGACCCCTGTACTGTCCCGCGCGCCAAGCACACATCACTGCTCCGTGAACACTGCTGGCCACATAGCCTCGGTGTGAGCTGAGGCTTCTCCAGGTTCTTTGTCACCATCGATGGTGTCTGTGTGGGGATGAACGTGGGCCAGAAGATGGGCCCTGGCTAAAGAACAAAAGGCCACTCTTTCCTTGCTGGGAACCCTGTCAGCCCTGAGCCTGTGATGCTCTAGACTGGCCTGGATCTTCCACGCCGCACAGTGACAGCCCAGTGAGCTCCGCAGCACCAGCTGACCCGGCCTCGCCACAGTCTGTGCCAGAGCGGTAGGCAGGGTGGGTGGGTTTGCCCTGCCTCAGTTTCCCCCTCTGTGCAGTGGGCCTGCTGCTTTCTCCAGACGCATGGGGTCTGCCCTTCGAGACACTGCCCTTGCCCCGTGCCCCTGCTGCTCTGGCTTCCAGGAGCCGGCATCCTGGTTCCTTACTCACTCACT
Organism: Petromus typicus; assembly: GCA_004026965.1. Classification (NCBI taxonomy): domain Eukaryota; kingdom Metazoa; phylum Chordata; class Mammalia; order Rodentia; family Petromuridae; genus Petromus; species Petromus typicus. Next base: position 21,660 of record PVIR01026703.1, on the reverse strand, counting down.
GGGCACACGCTGCCAAGTCGTGGACATGGCTTGGACTGGGGCACTGACTCAATGGAAACTTTCTCACCAAAAAAGGAGAAGAACCCCTTGCAGCAGCCGCTTTCTCTGCAGGCCGCAGGACGGATTCCAGGGCCCAGAACTGAGGGGGGGAGGGAAGAAGGGAGCAAGGAAGGCCGAGCTCTGGGGGTAGGTGGGCGCTGCAGGCCTGGCCTCCCCTGCTCCTACAGACCCCAGGTCCACGCACCCTGGAGGTCCTGACTCCCAAGGTTGAAGTGCGTGGGGAGGCCAGGTGTGGAAGTGCAGACCTACCATCCCAGCACTCTGAGAGGCTGAGGCTGGAGGATCACAAGTTCAAATTCAGCTGGGCCACGTGGCAACTTAGCAAGATTGTCCAAAATAAAAATATAAAAGAGCAGGGGCCGTGGCTCAGTATGAAGACCCTGGTTCAGCCCTCAGTACCTCAGGGAAAAGGCATGTGAAGGAAGTGGTAGTGTGTGAACTCTCCTTCCATGCTTGGGAATGATCTCTGAGCAAGGCCAACCCGCCAGCCAGGACCCTCTGGGTGCTTTGTCACGAGAGAGGGGACAGGGACCTTGGAGTCACCACACCTGCAAGGCAACAGCCACCACTCACAGCTCAGCTTCTCCGCAAGTTTTCAAGAATGATTTTCCCCCCAGCTTGCCCCAGTGCCTGCCATTGACAAGTCCGTCAGTCCCCCCCTTGTTTTCTGTAAAACATGAGCACATCTGACTTTTAGAAGTCTTTAAAAGAGTGAGAGAGAAAACCACGGGTCACAGAGAAACAGAATGGTCAGCACGGTGGGGCACGGGGGGAGCGGAGACTCCAGTGCTCAGGAGCCAGCCAGGCCTGGGGTGGTGAGAGCCCGTGCAAAGGTCCTGGGGTAGAAGGCTCGGGAGATGGGTGGTGTGAAAAGGTGAAAGTGAGGGAGAGGACGGGTGACGAGGACTTGGCTACACAGGGCCACTCATCTGGAAAACGGGAGCAGGAGCTGCAGGCTTCTGTCGCCTTGCTGTGACAGTGAGCGGCAGCAGGTCTGAGCACACCTGGCCCTTTCTTGCTCCCTCCTTGGCTCTGTTTGCCAGACATTTGTGACCCGTGATGCTGAGCCTGGATCAGAATCTCCCTGAGCATCTCCTGGTAGTGTGCACCCTGGTTGCGCTCCATGCTTGCAGCCTGCCAAGTTGTCCCCATGTCTTGGGGTTTTCTGTTGTCCCTGTGTCACCTGCAGTTTGCCACTGAGGACTGAATTCATCTCCTGGATCCCAAAAGGGGAGATACGGGCTCCTTGGAGACAGGGACCGTGTCACCGCATGGCACGTGTGTGCTGCATATTAGATATAAAGGACCCCCACTTGAGATGGTCCCAACTATAATTTTTTTAAATGATATGAAATTAATAGAGATCATACTTTGAGTTTCCAACTGAGATCTTTTTCCATGCCAGTGATCAGAATTCTCTCCTTCCCTCTACTCCTCCCTCTCTCAGTGCTGCTACTGATGGAACCGAGGTCCTCACACATGTCACATAGCACTCTGCCACTGAGCCACATCCCCAGCTCTTTTTGAAACATTTTTTTAATTGCATTCACGTTCTCACTAAGCTACCAAGGCTGGCCTCAAACTTGGAATCCTCCTGCTTCAGCCTCCTGAATGGTAGAATAATAGGCAGGTACCACCATTCCTGGCAATATCATCCTTCTGTCAGAATGCTGGACAAGCAACAACAGCAGTGACAGCCACAGATCACCAAGAAGGAGAAATGGCTGCCACAGTGCTTTTAGGCTGTGGCAAAGTCAAATACATTTGCCACATCAGATATTTTCAGCCTGTGATGGACCCTCAGGTCATGACCCTATTGTAAGTCAAACAGCATCTTTGTAGGCTTTGATATGGTTCCTGACAAAAACTAAAGACCAACACCTAAATAATCAAATAATTAGAAATTATTTGTACATTTCTGCTTTCCTGGCTCAGTCAGCAAAGAGTAAAGCACCCGCTGAGTTTTCCTTCACCCCCGCCTTCCTTTTTGTCTCAGCAAGGAGCAAAGTGACCGAATGCCTCGCTTTTTGTGTTCCTTGGTGTGTTCAGTCTGTGATTTCTACGTCGGTAGGAAATTGGTTGCTAGGAAAAGAGACCAGTTGTTAATCGCAGGTTGAAAGTTTATTTCTCTTTCAAGGAAGAGGAGGCTGGGTTTTCATTCCAGTGGGATGCAGCCCTCAGACCGGGTGAGGCTGCCCTGGTAAAGCTTTGAGACAGCTCCTAGGCGGAGGGGACTGTACGCAGGGGAGCCAGGTCCTTGGGGAGGTGGGGGTGAAGGAAAACTCAGCAGGTGCTTTACTTTGGGCTCCCACTACTGGGCCCGCGGTGATTAGAGTGGGAACAGGATTACCTGCCTGCAGTGCAGGTGGGGCTCTGAATGGGTCTCACACCCCAGTGTAGTAATTGGCCAGGGTGAGCGCAGGCCTCCCAGTTGTTAAACTACAGGGTATTCGTATAACCTTGGGTGATGACTGTGCTGCGTTATCAAGAAACCAGCCTCTTGCTATCTGTTCTCCCACCCTTAAAGGATTCAGCTTCAAGTTTTCCTCTGGGCCCAAGGAGGCTGTAAGAGTTCTTGCCATCATATTCCACTTTACTCCAGATAGTAGAAGCGAAACCCTTTCCTAAGAAGCTTTTCTGGAAGTTTCATCTGTTGACCTCCTTTACTGTCTCCACGGCTAGAACTTAGTCTCATGGCCATACCTGCCTACTAGGGAGAAGAATGCTTTCCCTGGGTCCATTACTAAACTGAATGAAACCAAGTACGAATTGCTAAGAAGGGAAAGAACAGATACAGAGTGGGCAGGGAGCAGCGCCTGCCAGTCACTCCTTGTGCACGGGGAGTGACTGTGCGTCCCAAGGAGCGTCGTGACAGAGCCCTTGATAAATGTGTGGCGCCCACCGCGACGTCCTGTGATGCCAGGATCCTGTGATGGCAGTTGTGTTGCGTGAGCTATTGTAAGTCGTGTAAAGATGATGTAATGCGTATAGGAAGATTGCATGGCTGTCTGCAAATGCTATAAGCTCCCCCCCAGGGACTCACGCATGCGTGGATTTGATGAGGAACTCTGCAACCCTGCATAGTTGTCTGTCTTCTTTACATTCATTGCCTTTTAGGGCTGTGACAGTGACAACAGGCCTACTTCCCTAAAAGGAAGAGGTTTCCTAGAGCAGTGTGAGCACTGCCTTCTCTCTGGGGGTCAGAGGAGCTCACAGTCAGCTGGGTAGGGATGGGGTGGGAGAGGCTGGTGGCCCAGAACTTGGTAATAGCCATGGGCCAGGTCTACATGCGGAGGCACAGGCAGGACGGAACCCAGGAACCCAGATGGAGCAGGGCCTGGGTCACCAAGGCTGAGCCTCCTTGCTGAGTGTGGTACTCACAGAATGCTACTCAGGAGAGATAGGACAAGGGCAGCCGGAAGGAGCGGCGAGAACACACTAAGGGGACCACAAGCCAAACTCCTGGAAGATACTCTGTGCCCCAAGAAACAGGGCACCCCAGTGCCACCTGATACCCCCACCCTGTAGTGCCAGTTCAGAGATACCTGCGCCCAGTGGTGGCAGGGGACAGGGAGGTTCCTTTGAGGCCCTGTGACTTTGACACCATCATTGCCTGTGGCTGGGCCAAAGTTGGAGGGAGACCCTGCCCCATGACTGCATGCTGACCTCATTATCTCCATTTTCCGTGAGGACAGTGGCAGCCACCGAGGTGACATTTGTGCACAGCTATCCAAATGCAAAGCCAAAACTCAGCCAGGCCTTGTCAGGAGCCCCAAACCATGTGGTCTTTGGGGCAGAGCGGGGAGGGGGGGTGTCACTCATGGCCAGGGTCACATTGTGCGGGGTTGTGCACACATCTGTGGGCATGAAAACAGTGGTGTGGAGGGCGCCGCGCCCCTGGACAGGGCTGCGACTTCAGCACTGCCTCCTGGAGCTGGAGGGCACTTGGGCGCCAGGCGTGACTTCTTGTAGTGTTGTGTCCTGTGGGGCTTCAGCCTGCGGACTGCTTGGGTATGGAGCTCTCCGTCTCTGTGACAATCCGTCTTCTGTCACAGGCCTTCTGTTCTCTTCACAAAGCAGCAGAGGAAAATCTTTTCTTTCTTCACTAGACAGCCACTGAGTCTGAGAAATCAGTTAAGGGTAAGGCAAAGTTCAATGGAGGGCAGTTTCTTTCCCCTCTTAGGGAAAAAGAGCCACTTGGGTCCATGGCGAGAACAACCTCATGGTGGACCGTTGGGAACATCTCCCCGCCCAAGAGCTCCTCGGCTGTACAGGGCCAGGATTTGCTTCACCTTGGTCTTGGAAGGGTCTCCAAGATGTGCTGCGATGGGGAGAAGAGTCCCATTTCTGGGGTACCAGGGGAAGCCCACAAAACAAAGTCCCATGGAGGTTGGACCCATGTGTGGAAGAATCCACGCGGGGACAGGTGGCCAGTGTGAGGGACAGTGGAACTGTGTTTGTGGACCGTCTTCTAAAATAAGTGACAACTCTGGAATCTGTCCGCACTGTGCTGGTAACCAGGGGTCATTTTGGCTCTTGGCCTGACCCTGTAGGGAACTGTTCCATTGGCCAGTGCTTCACCCTGAGAGGGAAACTGCTGAGGGCTGTTTAATCACACCACGGCCAGCCAGTCAGTCAGCTATGGCTGCGTAACAAATACCCTCCGAGGTTCCCCGGATTCGGGCAGGAGCCGTTGACCTTGCCAGTGACCGAGTGGGCGAGGTCCCCTCCATGATGGGCCAGGCAGCCCATGTCCAGGAGTCGCAGCTGGTGGCTGGGGTGACAGGAATAACGGAGCCTTCTGTTACAGCTGGTCCAGCACAGAGACCTGGGCTCACCACACCGGCGGCAGCACAGTTTCAAGGGACCATGAAGATGGAGTCTGGCCTCTCTGGGGATAGCCGAGCTGGGGCTGGGTGCAGAAGAAGCCAGCTGGTCGTCAGCCTCCTCGGAGGCCCAGCGAGGCTTTTAAGTGTGTTTCAGGGAACTCAACCGAGCGCTCCTTGGAGGGGTTTCTGATAATTGCTTTTCTGTCTCAGGCAGGTCTTGCTGGCGGTTAGGGAATTGTCTCGATGGCACGAATCCAGGCTGCCGAAGCCTCAGTGCTGTGAAAAGGCCCCCAAGCTGATTGCCGCGCAGCCCTCCCTCCTGCCCTCACACGCTTAGCTCATTCATTTCCGCGCCGCCCTCCATACCTCGTGGGAACGTGCTGCTGTGACCACACTTTCCTCCGTCTCTCTCTGGGCCTCAATGACTGCAGGCTGATTGAGAGGCTGGCTGATTTTGCTCCTGTGTTTGCAGTGTCTCTACCTAGGTGTTGGTGGGTTTTCACCAAGAAAATAGGCTTTTCTGCTACCTTCGTGATGGTGTGCCAGTTGATTGTAGAAACGTTGGGAAAAAAAAAAAAAGAACAAAAATGAAAATAGCTATAATCACCCAGTTACCAGAGATACCCAGAAAATCCCTTTTAGTAGTACATTCCTCCAGTGGTGCATGTGTGTGTGTGTGTGTGTGTGTGTGTGTGTGTGTGTGTGTGTGTGTGTTCAGATCAGACCAGTGGAGTTTGGGGGTTTGGTTTGGGGGTTTTTGAGACAGTCTCATTATGTAGCCCACACGGGGCTTGAACTTACAGCTGTCTTCTCGCCTTCTGCCTCCCAAGCACTAGGCTCGCAGTTGTGTGCCACCATGCCCTGCTAGTTCTTTTGTTCTTGAGAATCTGCTTGAACCCAGTGGTTTTTAGACGCTGGAGAGAGAGATAAAATAAGTCTTCCTGCCCCGGAGGCAGGCAGGTACAGCCTGGGAGGAGCACTGGCTCTGTGAGAGAGGTCGGGGGACCCACTGGACTTGGACTGCACCACACCAGGAACAGAGGGGCCCAGGGACACACAGGCGCTCCGAGGGGAGCGTGGCAGTGTTGATGAGCGACGAACTGGACTTGCCTTGTGTCCCACAAGGCTGGACTTGCATGTGTCCTGGGGCCCTGGGAGTGAGTGGCACATGGAGCCCAGAGACAGAACAGAGCACTGGGACGATGGCCACGGCCCTGTCACCTCCCTGGGACCAGGCCAGATGACAGCCCGGCCTGACAGTCATCAGAGGACAGGAGGTGGCCAAGAAGCCTCCCTCCTGTGGTCTCTGCGCTCTGGGAGGCTAAGGCAGGATTACAAGATCAAACTCAGCCTGAACAACTGTATAAGCTAGCAAGGCACTATCTCAAAATAAAAATGAAATAGGCCGGGGGGTGGGTGTGGGAGCCACTGGCAAGAAAAGGGTTGGAAGCCCACAGCCAGAAGGGCTCTGTGGGGGACTGCTGGACAGGATGAAAGGAATGTCCCATCCCCTCGGGAGGGACATGCGGGCCGGCGACTGCAGCCGCGGCTCCGTTCCTGCAGAGCAGGGACTGCAGCGGGAGGGCCAGGGTGGACGGAGGACACAGGGCCGGGTCTGCACAGCAGGGGCCCTCCACGGCAGTCCTCGGCCTCGGCCTGGACAGAGAGGCGAGGTTCTGCGGGAGGGACGCAGGAGCAGGGCAGGTCAGGCACCACACGGGAGGCTGTCACCTGCCGGGGCTGAGGAGTGGCTGGAGAAGCTCTAGGAGAGTGAGGGCTGTTGCCGTGGACCTGTGGCTGTGGGCCACCGTTGCGGTTTCTCTCTCGTGCGGGGTGGGGCCGGACAGCCTCCTTGCTGGCGGTGCTGTTCCATCGGAAGGCCCTGGAGAGCTTGTCGATCTGCCCTGTGGTGCTCTAGGCTTCCCAGCTTTCTCTGTCCTTCATGCCCGCCTTGCTTCTGTCTCAGCCCCTCGCTCCGCAGCTCCTGGATCACCTGTTGTAGTCAGAAAAATCAAGGGACTTTTGTTTAACGTAGCACCAGGAATCCAGAATTTCACAGCAGGTCTCTTGTTTGTCTCTGAGACGGGGTCTCGCTGTGTAGTGTAGGCGAGCCTTAAATTCACTACATAGTTCGGGCTGTGATGTTCGTGCCTCAGCCTTCTGAATGCTGGGATCACGGGTGTGTGCCACCCCGGCTCTGGGCACCTCTGGTCTTGTGAGAGGCCAATGCAGCATACATCTTCTCTCTGTGCCCCCTTCACCACCCATCCACAGGACAGTTATGTGGACCCTGCTGGCCTGGCTGCCAGGACAGCCTTGTTGGGCCTGAGCAGGGCAGTGGCATTCTGGGCGATGCACAGACCGCTTGCCAGAGCCCATAGACCCTCAGCCAGGCCTCTCGTTCCTTTGCCTGTGAGAACAAGGAACAGAAGGGTGGAAAAGGGGGAGTGCCATTCACGGAGTGGCCATCATGGCCGGGTTTTCTTACTGAACAGTCCCAGTGGCCCGGGATGTCAGTTCTCACGGAGAAACCAGTGATCACAGTTGGCCAGTGATCTGCGAGTTCACGGGGCTCAAAAGTAAGAGTTAGGACCTGGCCCTCCGAAGCCTACATTCTCGCTGGCGTCTTCCAGCTCCCATGGCGCCGTGGACAGAGGCCGCAGAGGCAGGCACAGAGGTCAGAACTCGCTTCCTGGTCCGGAGCAGTGGGCCGCCCCTGCAGGCCCAGCTGTACTTGGGCGCCTGAGCCAGGGTGATCTCCAGTCTGAGCCAGCTCGGTAGTGTAGTGAGACCCTGTCTCAATATTAAAAACAAACAAACAAACAAACTTTAAGCACTGGTAGAGCACATCCTGGAATGTGGGAGGCTCTGGGTTCAGTTCCCGGCTGGGGAAGAAAAGTCTCTTTATGGATACAAAGACTCTTTATGGATACAGAGCAGTAAGTAAAAAGTACTCTGTGAAATTTAGGACATTTCAGGAGTTTGCCTAATTGGACCTATTACTGACTCTCCCTTTAACATAGTTCCCCTCTACTCAGTTCTAACACTTCCAAGTGTGTAGGAGGGGTTTTTTCTTACATTACACATTTCTCTGAGTTCTGAAAGCCCTTGGGATTGCTGGTTAGGATTGTGCGGTTTGCCCGTGGCCTCCTTTGGAATTTGCCTGGCACCCTGTCGTTCTGCTCCGGATTTGGCCTCTCCTTGATCTGTCACACCCTGGAAGTGTCTGGCGGTAAACGCCCTTCCCTAACCCACACCTGTCAGAAGCCGGGGAGGGAAACGGGCTGGTGTTTCTGGAGCGCGGAGAGAGTCTCCGGAAGGCACCGGCGAGCGCACGGAGATGGAGGTGCAGTCGCTGCAGTCGCTCATCCCGACCCAGCTCTCTCGGAAGCCCGAATCGTCATCCCGCACCGTACAAAAGGAAGATCATCGCACCCGGTGCCAAGAACCGCAGTTATGACACTTTTTGTCATGCTGCTTCCTCTTGTTTATACAGTGGAGAGTACGATGTTTTCAAATAAGCCCTCTAAATATGAAATCCTGAGGCTGCTTTACTTTGCAAACGCCGCACCGGAACAGCCTTTTAGTTGGTTGCATTCTAAAGCGTGCTGTCACAGCCTGGGAAAGAAGATCTGAGTCGGAGTGTGTTTCCGTGGCCCATATGCTGAATTCTGGCATCTTCGTACCTTTCTCAGGCTGCTGCCAGTTAGTAAAGAAATTAATTTCTGCCTTTATCTCCTTTGTGAAACCGAGTGCAGTGTGGAAGCTGTGGAGGAGACGTCTTCCTCCGGGTGCGGGGACAGGAGCTGTGGCGCCAGGAGGCCGTGCCAGGGTCGCAGGGAAGCCAGGACGGCCGCCGACCGAGGAGGAGGTGGAGGAGATGGCTTTGTTGAGGGAAACAAACTGTTTTCTAACCCAACAAGCTGTGGTCTTGGACTTTCTGCCATATGCATGCTTTCTTGGTAGAGAAAGACGGAAGTTCCCTGTGCTGGGAGAGGAAGTGACTACGCTGGGGACAAGAGTTTTTTGTGTCACCTGTGTCACTTCACCTTTCTCATTCCTTTGACCGGTGACTCCGAGTCTCCTTGGTTCCCACACACTGTGCCTTTGCACCCTAACAGGATATTTGTTTCTAGTGTCCATTCAATGTGCTGGCTGGTGGCCAAACATTCTTTTCTGATGGCAGCAAAGGGACACAGGTTTGTCACTTTGAATGTGGCACCAGGCCTGTCTCCTCACACCTTGGTATGCTGTGTTAGAGGCCGTGCAGTTTCCACAGAAGACAAAGCAGAGCCGCTTTAGACAGTGGGCTGGGTCAGGCATGATGCCATATGCCTGTCATCCCGGCACTCAGAAGGCTGAGGCAGGAGGATCACCAGGGGTCTGAGGCCAGTTTAAGCCACGTGGTAAGACTGTTTCCAAAAAAAAGAGGAAAAAGAAAAGAAAGAAAGGGAAAGACTGTGCCAGAGCTGTGCTGCCTCAGTGTTTAAGATCATCAACAAGCTCAGACTCAGAAGACACAGAATTGTCGAGGGACGTCTGCGAAGCCGATGACTGCTCCGAGACTCTGCCTGGGCATCTCCATGGACATTTCCAAAACAGCTGGCCTGGAGCCTGCAGTATTTGCAGACCCATTGTTTGCGTTGGATGGATGTGTTCCAAGGCCCCTTCCCCACTGAAGGTGAAGAAATGGGTTGCTGGAGGGAGAGAGGGTCTGAGGGCGCAGTGGTGGGCAAGGCTGCAGGTTCCACCCCAGCACCAGGGAGAGAAAAGAAACAGAAGCCAGAACACAGGGGAAGAGACGTGTGAGTGGAGCAGCGTGCTCTCCAGAGCCAGTAGACGGCTTCCTGTGAGGTTGTGATTAGGAAACCAAGAACATTAATGCGAAGAAGGTGGCCTCCGTCATCTACTGTAAAAATAACAAAGGCACAGAATGGCCATTTGCTGTGTTGGCACGGGTGTGCCGATGCCCAGAACGCCCCGTGAGGTGAGACCACTTTTTTGGTTCTGTGTGGCCATTGTTCCCAGGGCCACCCACGTTTCATGGGTCTCCATGAGTGCCACACCCAACACCAGCCCAAATACAGCAGGCACTTAACATAGGTGCAGGATGGAAGTCCCCAGGGAGCCAGGTGGGGTGCTGCACCCCTGATACCCCAGCACAAGTGAGGCTGAGGCAGGATGATCGCCGCGTTCAAGCCCAGCCTGAACTATATAGCAAGGCTTTGTCTCAGAAAATGAAGAAGGCCTCAAAGACCTAAGGAATCTCCAGAACGTTGTCACCCACATGATCTCCTTGTGTGTAGCCCAGAAAAGAGAAGCAACTCCGCATGTGATCATCATCTTTGGTTACACATGGCCCTGCCTGAGCTTTGGTCCATGCTCCAGGTGACCCATGGAAATGGCCGCACCACTTGTAGGTGTGTGGTCGCATGCTGCCCCAGGCAGCCTCATTCCCTGGTGTGAGGTTTGGGGTTTTTTCTCCCCACAGTGCACCTGAGAGGTGTCCCCTGGGCGGCAGCCAGAGGAAGGAGACCAGACTCCTAGGACTTCCACAGATTGTCTGGGTCCCTTCTGCTTTGCGGATATGGTGGGCGATGGGACTGTGCTACCGACTCACAGATGAGACTGGCCTGACAAGGCACAGGCCCTGCAGGACGCCCCACCCAGCCTGGTCAGCCTTGTCCTGAGTGTTTAATGATGTCAGAGCCAACCTTCCCTTGCCCCTCCACAGTTGCCCCTTGTGCTTGTATGGTTTTCCCCAGAAACAAGTATGACTTTTATAGTCAGATGAAAAATGCAGCCCATATTATTTTAAACCCAAGCCCTGGCAGACTGTTTTTGTCATTTCTGCAGCACCCTCTACACATAAAGCCCTGGAGGGACTGGGGATTTAGCTCAGTGGTTCCAGTGCCTGCCTCGAATGCACAAGGTCCCAAGTTTGATCCCTGGTACCCAAAACGAAACAACACAAAAGCCCTGGCAACATACTCAAGGCTTTTGTGGTAGCTGCCTGTCGCCTTTGGCTGCCAAGCACTCGAGTTTGGCTGTGACGTGTGGACCCGCCCACCGTTCTTGTTTTTCATCTTAATTTGAAGTTAGGGTAACTGATCCATGGGGCTGGTGGCCACCCTGCAGGACGTGCACATCAGTAGATCAGTGTCACTGGTGTCTGGGACCCAGTACCCACTGGCAGAAGCCAGGTCCCGTGCCAGCTTGGTGCCCTTGGGAGTGCTGCCCCTGCGCGTGACCACCTGGCAACCACAGGACTTCTGCTCTGCGCAGGAGCTGAGCAGCATGCCCAGTGGAGGCGCAGAGGCAGGTGGCCTGGCTGTGACCTCTCCTGGGCAGGGTGCAAGGGTCAGGGCTCACGCTGCAGGGCGTTTCTGGTCCCTGCAGATGGCGTCTGCTGAGGACTGCCTTTGCCATGTCCTGCACTTCCTTGCCTCTGAGAACCCCAGAGACAGGGGTGCCGTTGGCTGCAGGATCCTGGGGAGGCATCTGTGCTGGCAGGAGGCCGAGTCTGAGGGAAAACACAGGCCAGGGCTGTCATGTAGGGGGATGGAGGAGCTGGAGAGGAGGTCTGAGCTTCCTCTGCCCTCCACCTGGTCCCTACCCCAGGCACGGACGGCGCTGTGGGTCAGGTTGGAGGAGCCTGCGATGGAGGTGGTTGAAGACTGGGCTCCTCATTCTCGGTGAGCTCACTGGCAGCGTATGTCCTGTCCTAGGCATGCGCTCCCCTTGGCAGTCAGGCCTGGGGCAGCTGCTCCGGTATCTGCACAGAACCAAGATGACAGAGAATTGAAATATAGAAAATAAAAAGGCTGGTTGAGCTGGGCCCAATGGCAGGCTTCTGGAGACCCACCTCCTCAGGAGGCTGAGACAGGAGGATCCCAAGTTTGAGCCCAACCTGGGGAACTTGTTTAACAATTTGTGGAGACTCTACCTCGAAATGTAATATCTTAAAATAGGCTAGCAACGTATAGCTCAGTATGAAGGCCCTGCTGGCAAGTGGCTATAGATCCAGCTACCAGAAGGCAGAGGCAGGAGGGTCTCTTGAAGCCAGCCTAGACAATAGAAAAAGAACCATTTATTGATAATAATAATAAAATGTGTGGTAATATATAGAGAAATCAGGATAAACAGATTTTTAAGTATACTGTATTAAAGTCTGTGGAGCAAAGCCCATGTGATGGTGCATACCTATAGTCCCAGTACTCAGGAGGCTGAGGCAGAAGGATCACTGTGAGTTTAAGGCCAGGGCTCCACAGTGTGTTCAAGGGCAGCCTGAACTACACAGTGAAATGCTGTCTCAGATTTTAAAAAAAATTTAAAAAGCCTATGTAGCAGTGGTTTTACAGTCTTTTTGTAGTAAGAAGAGGGATTTTCCCTGCAAAATTACTACGTCATAGAGAAGTGTGGCTTCACCTGTCGCTAGAGTCGTGGTAAGTGGCCCCTGTGGAAATACTGCCCATGGTAGTCATTCACAGCACGCTGGCCCTCGGCCGGGCCTGTGCCGGGAGCCAGAATGACAGAAAGCCTCCGATGCTGTCCTGGCCCCCATCCAGCCAGACCAGAGTCCTCTGGCTGTGAGGACCTGGGCTCAGGGGACCTTCAGCTGGCGGCAGGCGAGGACACACTTTGACAGCAGCAGGAAGAGCTTAAGAGTGTGGAAGGGAACAGGCCCGGGGTGGGTCTGCAGCTGTTGTGCATCCAAAGGGCCCTCAACTCAGAGGTGCGGGCCAGGGTGTGTGGATGTGCGCAGGGCCTGGAAAGCCGTTCAGAGAGCAGAGGGCCTGGGAGAAGTCATCAGGAGCCAAGGATGTGAGCGGAATCCGCACCTGATGTTGGGAAACAAAAGGGGAAGTGTGGCCAGGACCACAGCAGCCGGGAAGGAGGGCGGGGAGAGCACGCAGAACCAAGGGCCGGTCAGCTGCAGCAAGACTGGCTAAGATGCTGGCTCAAGTGAAAGGGCAGCAAGGGCTCAACTCCTGCAAGTGACACAGGAGTACATAGAAGGAAGCTGATTTGGGAGCCTAGAAAGGTCTGGGGCAAGGCATGGCGGTGGTGTGTGTATAGTCCTAGCCCTTGAGAGGCTGAGGCAGAAGGGTACCATGAGTTTGAGGCTAGTCTGGTCTACATGGTGAGACCCTGTCTCAAAGTAAAACAAAAGCTTCTCTAAGTTACTTTTAAATGATTATCTTTATCTTTATCAATGTGTGTATATAGAGAAAATGGAATTATAACTTTTGAATAAAAGTAATTAAGCATATGGGTGTTTATGGGAATATTCTTTTTTCTTTTTTTTTTAGGTTTTTTGAGACAGGGTCTCGCTTTTGTGGTTCAGGCTGGCCCTGAGCTCAGCCTCCAACTAACATCACAGCAATTCTCCTGTCTCTGCCTCCTGAGTGCTGGGATTACAGGCGTGAGCCACCACGCCCGGCACTGTGGTATGTGGTACTGGTTGCTGCTGGGTGTGAGTCTCCACACCCAGTATTGTTATGTGGTTACCGGGGAATCGAACCCGGGCCCTTGCACTTGCAAGACAGGCGCCGGAACCACTGAGCTAACTCCCCGGCCCATATGGGAATATTCTTCAAAGAAATATTCTTCTGTGCATGTGACATTTTCGCAATGAAGATGTTGAAGAAAAAAAGCTGGATAGAAGTTGATTCACATACCACAAAATCTCCAGGATCTATTATCGGGTGAACAAAGCGAGATGCAGATCAGAGTGTTCTTATTGTAAGTGATTTAGTGTTTAAGGCAGGATGTTGAGTGAGCCGTGCGATAACATAGACAGACGCCTTCATGTCTTTCTCCCCCGTCAGATTGTTGAGTGATAGTAAATGCAGATGCTCCGTCAATTTCCTCAGCTTTGATTCACTGGGAACTTGGTTTCATCATGATCCGTCCAAGTCTCGATTACTAATGTTTGTAACATGCACATCAACGTCGCTCTTCATACAATGACGTGCCGATCATGGAACAGTGAAGAAAAGGTTCAAGGCCACCATAGGATTTCAAGAGGTCACAGGAGGCCAAAGGCAGAGAAGCAGTCCCTTGTCCAAGTGTTACTATGGTGGCCGAGTGGACAGGAGAAGCCCAGGCTCAGCCCTGCCCGGGGTCAAGGTCCAGGGGGCAGGCAGCACCCAAGAGGCCTGTGTCACAGCAGGAAGGAAGCCAGCTCAGAGATCCAGAGGTCCGTCATATGCCGATTTCCCAGGCAAGGCTTGTGATAGCTGTGAAAGCTCCCCGTGCTGCTGCCCAGTCTGGGGAGCTCCACCTTTAGAAGCCTAGGTAAGGGGTTCTAGCTGGTGTATTTGAGAAGCTCAAATGGTATTCTCTGGTATTATTTGCTGAGCCCACGTATCCATGCACTTCTTGCCTAATTTGATAAGTTCCTCCTTTGTTGTTGGCTTTTTGAGACAAGGTCTCATTGCATACCCTAGGCTGACCTTGAACTGGCAGCAGTCCTCCTGCCTCAGCCTCCCATGTACACCACAGCTGGGGAAAAAGTTATTTTATTTTTATTAGTGTGAATAAACTATTTACCAGTTAATGCCTTATGTCTGTGCTGGGCAAACGATGGTCACTGGATATTGGCACTTGTGCTCAAAATGGAGCCGCTCCAGGCAAACTGTTGCTTTAGAAAATAAAATAATACAGAGTTGGGCACAGCCTGCTCCCTGCATTGGCAAAGACCTGCCTTGACGTCCACATTTGTTTGTCCAGAGGCAAAAACACAAAGACAAAGATGAGAGGGAAAAAAACAAAAAGGGACAGGTGGGAAGGAGACCACTTAGTGTCCACCCTGCGTGCCACTTTGACATTTGAATCTCATGAGTAAATTATCTCCTAAAATTCATTTTTAATAAAAAATGATTGAAATGCAGGAGTCTTCCCAGCAAAGGAGTCAGAGAAAACAGAATCCAAAAGCTGGAGGTGTCTTAGTCAGTTTTTCCTCACTGGGACCGTGTTCCCTCCATGACTTCCAGGAGGAAAATCTTGGCTGGGCCTGTGGTATCAGAGGTTTCAGTCCATGGTCACTGGCTCCTCGGCTCCTGGGCGAGTGTGAGGCAGGAGCATCGTCAGGGTTTGGAGGAAGGCTGCTCGCCTCATGGTGGCCTGTGTGTGTGAGGGTAGAGAGGAAGGCATAGGGAGGCGATAGATCCCTCGAAGGCCGAGCCCTGTCATCCACTTCCTCCACTTCTCAATAGCCTGTCACCATGACCCCGCCACCAGTGGTTGATCCACGGGGAGGCTAAGGTCCGTGTGATCCGAGCACTTCTCCAGGCCCCTTGTGCATATGCTACACTGAGGGGTGAGCACTACCCTTGGAGTCTTTGGGCTGCCGGGACACCGGGTTTAGGGTCTGTCACCACGGGCTTTCCCGATGGGGTCTGGGCAGCCGAATGGCTCAGCCCGAGACTCCTTGCCTCTGCTGTCAGAGGAGCACTCTCGTCACCCAGGACCACTTGCAGAAGGGACAGGAGGCCCTGCCCAGCCCCCTGGGACCTCTTCCTGCTTCTGCAGCTTTTGCACTCTCACCTCAGCAGGCGATGGTTTCCATAGTGACGATGTCCTTCCCAAAGGGGAAGCATGGAGGGACGCTGAGGGAGAGACGAAAGGGAAGTGAGCAGTGCAGAATGTGTCAAATGAAACAGAAATCCAGAGGCCTAGCGTGTGACCCCACATTACTGCCGCCCTGGTTCATCACATAGGGAGGGGACAGACTCAGCTCAACCTAGTGAAGAGCGATAATGGCCCAGCTGTGAGGGACGAGGGACAGGGAATCCTGGGGGGTGCTAAACCATACACAGGCATCCCCGGCCACAGCAGAAGCCATGTGTCAGGCTGTCGGTGTTCCTTCCTTCTTTGCCGCTTGGAGAATGCACCCAAAGGTCTGTGGCATCTGCACCTTGGTGTGCTTTCCTGCTGTGTGATCCTGAGAAAGTTTCATAATTGCTCAGTGCCTTGATTTCTTAATCTATAAAAGGAACGGGCAAGAAATGCAATATGCACGGTGGTGGGCAAGGGTTAAATGAGGCGACAGTCAGAGAGTCGATCGATGACACCGTGCTCTTTCCCATTCCTTTCCAGTCGGCCATGGTCGGAGTGAAGGGGAGAGGTTGGTGGTGTCTGACTTCCAGGTCTACGTCAGGGATGTGCTACAGCACGTGGACACCGTGCAGAAGGACTACCCTGGCCTGCCTGTCTTCCTACTGGGCCACTCCATGGTAAGAGTCCCCAGAGACCTGTTTCAGATGACGCCTCACGGGCTTGTGGGTTGCAGTACGGCCCGGCTGTCTCCTACTCTGCTATCTGCACAGCCTGCTCTTGGACTTCCGGGCGCCTTAGTGCTCACGCTGTGGGCTGGCTCCTGGAGGCAGCCCCCAGGGACCCTGGTGCTGGCCCTCTGTGCCCGACCCCTTCTTTATCCCTTAAGTGCTATTTCACAGGGTCTCTGGGGAAGCCATTCCTTAAAGTCCCATAAAACCTGACCAGTTGGTGCAGGATCAGGGGGTTCTTGAGCATGAAAGCCGGGGAACTTTTCACCAGGGCAGGGCTCCTGTCCCCTGCTCACTGCCAGCCTCTGCTCCTCCGCCTCTTCCTCGCTTGGCCCTGTGAGCATCTGAGGCCGCACACTTGTCTTTAATTCCTTTTGAGCTCCTGACAGCCGAGCACTCCCTCCTTCCTCGCTGCCCACAGTTGCTAAGTACTTTTCTCAGAAGCTGAGTTTCTGGGGCCTTTATGAAACCAGAGGGGGAAGTGTAGCCATCTATTACTGTGATTGGATCTCACCATCCTACCCCCGCCTGTTCCTCTCCCCCAAATCTCATATGATCCTCAGAATGGATGAATTGCTGGTCTGGCAGCTTTTGGCTTGAAATGAAAAAGGACCGTGTTATTGTTTAACTCACAGCCTATCGGCAGAAACTTTATTTATAGCTCACCGAAATGTTTGTTCTTAAAACCCAGAGAGGAAGAAAAGAGATGTGATAACTTCGGATCTAGTCTGTCCAGCATCTGACGGTGCCCATGCCAAGGTAGCCATGTTCGGGCTCTCGGCCCGGAGAGACACGTGTGCCTGACTTGTCTTGCAGGGTGGAGCCATCGCCATCCTGTCGGCCGCCGAGAGGCCCAGCCACTTCGCCGGCATGGCCCTCATTGCACCTCTGGTCCTCACCAGTCCGGAATCTGCAACCACTTGCAAGGTGAAGGGCGTTTTGATCTGACCATCCCTGTAGGCCCCGGCAGGTCCCCCAGGACATGGAGCTTCCTTGCATCTGTTGAGGCCAAAGGGTCAGAGCGGGGCCTAGATGTCACGGCTATTGTTTGAAGGTTTGGACAGGTATCAGCCATTGTTACGACTGGGCTCCTTCATCCCAGAAGTTATTTCCCCCAAAGATGAAAGAAAAAGACCTTCCTGTTTACAGTGTTGTATTGGCAAATTTAAGAGGAGAAAGGTTACCTGTGCTTCCTGTCCAGAGAGGCCCTGCTAGCTGAAGGTCACACGTTGGCGGGGGCCGTGTTCCAGTGTGCCAGGCGGTGGTGAGCGAGTGGGGCTGGTGATGGTTCCGCCAAGAACCGGGCCCTAGGATCGAGGTTTATCTGGGGATTATGCTCTGTGTGTTATCTGAGGGCAACTCCACGCATGTTGTCACAGCCCTGAGCCAGCATCAATCCTCAGAGCCACCTCAGGTGCTGCCTGCCCCGGGAAGGTGGTGAGGTAGAGGTCTGCCGGCTTCTCCTGTGGGCAGTGGAGGTGGCATCAGTATAGATCTGTCCTTGTCGGCACCAAGCTTCACAGTAGATGGCATGTAGCTCTAGTGAGCGTGACAGTCCTCACCCGTGTCCCCAAGGAATATTGATCACCTTCAACCCAGGCAAGGCCTCAGGCCTCTCGGAGGAGAGAGGAGGTACGTGCCACCCAGTGAGTAGAATCACGAATTAAATAACGACATTAGTTGGGCACAATGGCACACACCTGTAATTCCAGCTTTTGGGAGGCTGAGACGCGTATTGCCTCAAGTTGAGGCCAGCTTGGGGTTTATAAGACAGTAAGTTCAAGCCCAGCGTGAATTACATAACAAGACACCGCTCCAAAGAAGTAAAATATAAATAAATAGGTATTAGCTCTCCCCTCTAGGGAGGCATTTTCACGCAGTGGAACCGAGCGCAGGAGTGACACCTGAGCTTGCTCTCCGTGTTTCCTTCAGCCCACCCTGCCTGATCCTGACCCCACTGATGCTTTCTGCATGTGACACAGAAGGGCAGCGAGCTGAGGTGGGGGTGGACTGGGCAGAAGGACCCCTCGGACCATCTGATAGTCGATAATCAAACCAGAAGGCAGCAGGGCACTTCACCCCGGAGAGGAGAGCGTCGTCAGTGCCCCAGGATTTCGCGCCCTGTGGAGGGCATCCCCTTAGGCATCTCCCATTGGCTCCGGACAGCAGGGAGGTTGTCAGGGATGATCGAGTCCCTGGGGCTTGCACACCACACACTGTCCATTACTTTACTGCTAAATGTGCAAGGCAGGGGGACCCGCTGGACTCTGCCCCGGGACAGGCTCTGCCCTGGGAGCAGCAGCAGGCAGGACGGTGGTGGACAGGAGTGGCTTCCCCAGCACCCCGTGGCTGGATGTTTGAGGACCATGAAGCCTGCCGCCCATGCAGGTTGACACCACTGTGTGACAGATGTCACGCCTGCCAGGGCTTCCGGCTGTGCTAGGAGGTGTTCACAGAGAAGCAAACCCTGTTATATTGTCCCTTTCAGAAAAGGCAAGATCCAAAGGCTTTTCAGATAAAGTGCAGGGAACCACACCAGCTGTGCCCAGAGGTGGGGCCAACAGGGTTTCTTCCCAGAGTCCCCTGGGGCCCTGCACTGACCAGCCAAGGTGACACTTCTGGGCAGTGTGACCTTTTGGAGCAGGTGCTAATAGATCACCTTGTCAAATCAGGAACTGGCTGCCCTTGGGGAAACTTGAGTCTCTTCTTATTAACCAAGATGAATTAGATTTCTCTTTGCTCTGGAGCTGAGGACTTTCTCCCACCCTGGAATCTGTTGTTGGTCCTGCTCACTGCAGTGTTGAGTAACTCAGGATATGACCCTGGGCCCAGCCTGCCCTGGGGTTGCTGGGACCCCCTCTGCATTGTCTGGCCTTCTCTAACAACTAACTTTCTCTTTCTTTCTTTCTTTCTTTCTTTCTCTTTCTCTCTTTCTCTCTCTCATTCTTTCTTTCTTCCTCCCTCCCTCCCTCTGTGTCTCTCTGTCTCTGTCTCTGTCTCTGTCTCTCTCTTTCTCTCTCCTGTGACTTTCTTTCTTTTTAGTTTTTTGAGATAGGATCTCACTTTGTAGTTCAGGCTGGCCCTGAACTCATTATGTAGCCCAGGCTAGCCTCAAACTCATAGCAGTCCTCTTGCCTCTGCCTCCTGAGTGCTGGGATTACAGAACTGAGCCACCACACTCGGCTCTAAAAACTGTCTTGAAAGTGCCATAGAATCTTTTGCTAGAAAATTACTGATTTTAAAAGTTTAGGAATATGTCTTTGAGCTGTAGGGTCATTTTTTCTTGGTTCTTTTGGTACGCCTGCTGTTTTTCTGTTTTTAATCTTGTCATCTTGCATAGTCACACCTCTTGGCATTTCTTTATCCAGACTGGCACAGGATCTCCCTGCAGGAACAGGGCCTATGGTAGGTAAGGACTGTGATGGTGAACTTCCGGTCATTCCAGCCATTGCTGATGTGACCCTAACATGTGTCCTTGTCCACTGGACCATGAAGGCGACTCTTGTGGGCAGCATGAGACCCCAAGTCCTTGAGTGCAGTCGGGCACTAGGGAGCCAAGCAGCTTCTCACCCCCAGCCTGGGCAGGAAAGATGCCAGCTTGCCCCCACCCTCCAAATCTGCCACCATCTGCTTGTGAGGCTGGTTTTCAACAAGCTGAGATATATTTAGCCAGAGAAGGACACAATAAGGACAGAGCTTGGTCCCCCAGAGGCTGTGGCGCTGTGAAAGTGGTTTCATAGAGAAAGTGGCAGCAACAGAGATTTAGGGACAGAGGTCCTGCAGGACCCACCTCAGCCGCTGGCAAGTGGATTTGTGCCTGAGCTGGACTTGTCGGGATGACACACTGCGAGGCAGCTGGTTGCACCCTTCTTTTTCTGGGAGCCTCAGGGGAAACAAAAAGGCCCCGAGCCGAGCTTGCGGACTGGGCCAGCTGCCGGGACAACAGTCATTGGATATGACCCCTTCTGCCCTTGTCTGAGGTCCTCCCAGGGACACCGGAGCCACCCAGTGCTGCGCAAGCCACCTGCCGGCCAAGCTGCAGCTCACCAAAGTGACGAGGAGGGAGCCCGGTCCTCAGCCCCGGGCATAAGTGGCACCGACAGGGAAGGGTTCTGTACCCAGACAAGGAAGTGGAGCTCTCGGCTTGCTAGGACAGCAAGCACTGGGCTGCCCTCTCACCCCGAAACGCCCGAGGTCAGCTTCCCCTGACCCGGTCCCGTCCAGTGAGAGTCTACATCCTTATTAGTCAGAGTCCAGAGGGTGTTTGGGGCCATGGGGGCTGGGACATAGGGTAGGTGGGCGGAGCATGGCTGTCACTACCCTTCAAACTGAAGCTGAATTTCACCCCCAGGAGCTCAGAACTCAGCTGTGACTACGCGTGCCCCAGGATTCACCTGCTGTCTCAGAGCTGGGGCTCATGTTTCCACACACATGGCTGGAGGGACAAGCTGTCCACCCAGAAAGTCCCTGCAGGGCACGTAGGGCCCTGCTCTGGAGGCTCACTGGGAAGGGCACGAGGCGTCTACTGCACACCTGACATGAGGGTGTCTGTCTTCCCAAGAAAGTCTTCTTGACCCAGGACCCCCTCTGTGGCACCAGGTGGCTGTCCCCACCCTTGTCCTTTGCCACAGTGCTGCCCTTGCAGAGGTTCTGACCTTCTGCGCACAGGTGAGGGGTCCCTTCCTTCCTGGTGCCGTAGGGTGAAGTCAAGTTTGTACAGCCACAGAGCTTTCAACCTGGTAACATTACCTGGGGCCTTTGTGATCTCAGCTAACCCCCCCTGCAGTCTCCGTGAGCTCCCGGCTGAGGGGCATGCTCCTGGCCGAAGCTCAGCAGCCATCTGGTTGACCTCGACAGCTTCACCGCACCCTGGTTGGGACTCGGCTGTGGTTTGTCTTCCCCTCTGCTTGCCACCTCCAGCTTCAACTCTACTTCCATCTTCCTTCCTATCCTGCACTTGATTGGATCATGAAATCAACAAATCTGAAAAGAACAGTGAAGGCTGGACACAGTGGCCCAGCCTTATGATTAAAGCTACTGGGGAGGCTGAGGCAGGAGTATCAAAAACTTAAGGCCAGGGGCTGGAGATTTAGCTCAGTGATTTCGGCACCTGCCTTACAAGCGCAAGGGCCTGGATTCGATCCCAGGTAACCACATACAACAATGTCAGGGATGGAGACTCACAAGCACCAGCAGTTAGTACCACATACCACACAGTGCCAGGTGTGGTGTGGTGGCTCACATCTATAATCCCAGCCTCGAGAGGCAGAGGCAGGAGGATTGCTCTGAGTTCAAGGTTGAGCTCAGGGCCAGCCTGAACTGTAAAAACAAGACCCTGTCTTAAAACAAAAAAAATTTAAAGCCAGTCTAGGGATCCAGAGGTAGGGAAGAGAATCTCTTTTGCAGCTGCTGAGAGCATCCCACCCCTATGTCATAGTCACCCCTCTTGCTTAGCTTTTTGCTGGGGAAAAGGTTGAGCA
>PVIR01026702.1:0-23626 GCA_004026965.1 Petromus typicus | reverse complement strand
AGTTACTATTGTACCCACTGGCATATGTTTGCAACCATAAAGGGCTCCTCTTCTTGCAGAGGACTTTGTGAGGCTATATGAGAATGCTTATTATTAAGTTTAATTGGAGTTTCAAAATAGTTTAGAGCTCCCCACGTGTGTACGTGTGCGTGTGTGTATGTGTGTGTGTGTGTGCGTGTGTGTGTGTGTGTGTGTGTGAGATAGAATAAGAAAATTTGACTGCCATATCATAACATCACAAGTGCTGTAGATCTGGAAGCCAAGGGACAGGGAGCTTCCTCTGCCCCATGACTCGTCACACTGAGGAAAAAGATTGGCTTGGCGAGAAACAGAGACTGGGTTGGCTCCACCCTCTCACTTTGGCTTCTTCCAGAATCGTTTTTTAAAAACATTGAACAGCAGATCATAGTCCATCAGATTATCAGTCACTTTTCGTCTTTTGCAGATGATGATTGTAGACTATTATGGAGAGAGAGACAGACAGAGAGACAGAGAGAAGAGACAGAGACAGGCAGAGAGAGAGAAACAGAGAGAGGCTGATGTGGGAATAAGAATAGTCAGCCATTTTACCTTCAGAGCCAGTTCAATCTGGGCTACAACCTTCCTAAACACAAAGTGCTAGTTAGCTTATTAGTAAGCAGTTAGAAGGATCTAAAACCTGACTTGAATACAAGATTTACAATCACTTGGACATGGTTTTAATTCTCTGTAAAAATGCTGCAGAAAATCCATGACCTCAGTCTCTGAACTTGGGTATTTCCAGAGACCACCAAACTTCCCCACTGTCTTAGATAAAACACAATGAGGTCTTGTGCATAATTAGAGAAACAGCAGTCCTAGTTATTGTCAGTTACAGAGCATCAGACATGTCTATCTCTCTCCATGAAACATTTAGTAACATATCCAGGTGGAAACAAGGAAGAAATTAAACCCCAAACAAAAATAAACATAGCCGGAGATGTAACTCATTGGTAGAACATTTGCCTTGTGTGTACAAGGTCCTGAGTTCCAACCCTAACAGGACAAAAATAAAATAAAATAAAAATGACATGAAGTAAATAAACTGAAAAACAAACAGCTGACCTCATACAACCAGTGAAGCTCAAAGGAACCCATTGTTCAGCCTTTACTCAGGGTTAAGCTCAAGTCATAATAAAACAGGGGTATCAATAAAATCCTGTTTTAACACATGCCGGTTAGTGTCATCAGCACCATTTTACAGATGAAGAAATGGAAGCTCTTGGACTCATAGCCACAATCCGGATATCTAGAAGATTGCAAGGTGAAGACTCACACTTAGTTCCTGAGACTGTAGTGAGTAGGGCTCACACTGTCTCCTCACTAGTCAGCCTTCAGTAGGCTCACTGGGGAGAAATGATTTCAAAGATAATTTAGAAAAGGAATGGAGAAAGGTGGGGCCTGAAACATGGTCCAAGCATTTCTATAAAAGGAAGAGGCTTCATTGGGTGTGAACATGAACCAGCAAGCCGCAGTGCACATGGGAATGATCCAGACACAACTGACTACCCCACGTGGAAAGAAAGTGAAGCTTCCTGGGAGAGTGTCAACCAGAAAAGCGATACAGGCTTATGTCAAGCAAAGATCAACATCTCCTGTTTCCTCACACTTGAAGCAGTTATTCCTGTTTATGACGCATCACTGAGCTGAAGTGAATAGATGGGGTGGAGAGAAAGAGAGAGAGAGAGAGAGAGAAAGAGAGAGAGAGAGAGAGAGAGAGAGAGAGGAAGGAAAACCAGTTGCAAATGACATTCGGGGGCCAGCCTTCAGGTTTTCAATAACTGTGATTTTTTACTTAATAAGTGGCCTTGGAAACTGTTCTTGTTTTTCTTTTGTGGACTTAGTAATCTTCAGCATTCTACCAGTGACTTGGGTGTTAGAAGAAAAATAAACCTCTTTGCTAGATTTTAAGATTTCCAAACAGACAAAGAGGAGGAAAGGGTTGGATGGTTAAGGGTTGGGTACTTAGCATTTGGAAGACAGGATCAGAATGCAAGAGGTCAGAGAAAATTGAAAGAAGATTCGTTTAACACAATGCAGTGCCAAGATGCTTGTTGAATGAATGATAATATAAGGCAGACGAAGAAGAAAGTTATGAGCCAGAATTGTATGGATCATAGTTACTGGTACTTTTGCTTCCAGAATAAACATCCACAGTGTATCATGACACCCATCGATATACTTTTAACAGCAGTTCAGTGGGCGACTACTTGACTAACTTATTGAGATCCTGGTGAAAAGAGCAAAGCAAAATAAGCCTCAAAATGATCACTTTCACTGCCTGTTCCACACTGCAAGGTTAGTTCCTGATTAGAGCTCTAAAATGTACTCTTTTTGCATCGTTCAGTGGGGCATCATTGCTGTATGATAACAGGCTTGTGTTTAAAATGTGTGGCATGACTAGTTTTGACTTGTACACACACCTGTGAAACTACGGCCACAGTCAAAATGCTGCTTGTATCCATTCCTCCTACATGCTCCTCAGGCCCTTTTTTGTTTATTTGTTTTGTTTTGTTTTGTTTTAGACAGGGTCTCTGTTTTGTAGTTCAAGCTGGCCCTGAGCTCACTATGTAACAGTCCAGTCGAGCCTTGAACTCACAGCAACCCTCCTGACTCTGCCTCTGGAGTCTGGGATTACAAGCAAGAGCCACCACGCCCAGCACTGTGGTATGTGGTTCTGATTGCTGCTGGGTGTGAGTCACCACGCCTGGCATTGTGGTATGTGGTTACTGGGGATCGAACTCTGGCCCTTGTACTTGTAAGGCAGGTGCTGGAACTACTGAGCTAAATCCCTGGTCCTTCTCAAGCCTTTTAATGTTCTCCTTTTCCACTTCCTGCACTCACTGAATGGTTAGATTTTATAGACTCACCTTTATATCACTGAAGTCATGTGGTAGGTCTTCTTTTTAGTCTGGCCTTTTTTTTTTTACCCTGTATAATAATTTTGAGAGTCACCGTGCTGTTTTGGATGTCAATATTTTATTTCTGTATAGTATTTCATATAGTTTATCCATTTATTTGGTACTTAGTTATTATTTCCATGCCTAGATTAGTTGATATACTTATTCTACTTCAGTATTCTGCATTTGTGTGTGATATTTCATAACCTGGTAAATATTCATATTGATTTATTTAAAGACCTGGTCCAAACATTTTTAAGAAAATCTCTTGGAGAGGATTTTATTAGAAACTGTCTATGCATTTGTTTAATACATTGTTCAGAAAATCTTGACGAAGCCCTTCCTGGGTCCTAAGGCACTGTGCTAGGCCCTCAGGAGACAGCAATGAAGAAAACAGACACTAATCCCAGCTCTTAAGCTTGTACATTCTAATGAGAGGAACTGGATAGCAATCACATTAAAAACAAAAATGATGTATTATGTTAGACCTTGTGACATGTAATTTGGAAATCATGCAGCGCAGTAAAGCACTATCAGGTATTCTCTCAACCACGCAGCCCAGGTTCTGAGTGGCTACCACAAGCTGCATCGAATGCAGACTTCCAGGGAAATTTTCTCAGACTCATGGAAATCGACTTTGAATAGTCCTTGAAAGAAAAAGGAAACTGATGTGGATGATCAGGAGTCACAGGGACACCCTGTTTCTCCTAGGAGTGTGTCTGTGTCCACCTGGCCACAGAGTGGGTGTCATCATTTCTTCCCCCACTCCCAGCCCCATAGGGACCCACCCAGAGCCTTGTTCATCAGCACTCTCCCAAAACTTGCAGCTTGACACAGCATGTTGGCAAATGTCCCATTCCCAATTCCAGCTGGCAACCTGGTCCCGAGGGTGTGTGTGTCACCCTGATTCCCAGCATGTATTTGGTTTGGGGAAGGACAGAGGAAATGAGGGTAAAACAGACCAAAGGTTTCACCAAATGAAAATGCTGCCCCCAAAACCAGTGAAATGGGGTCCCACTTTCAGAATCAAAGAATGTTGGACATTTTCCTCCCCGCTGAGCAGTTTTTCATTTAAGCTTAGGCAGGTTTAAGAGAGAAGGCTGAGGAGACAGTTTCTGTGACTGGAGGGAGGGTCTTTGTGTGCCTCAGTCCTTTCACTTCACTGTGATCTGGCCCCTGCCCAAGGGAAGCCTTGAGCTTCCTGAGAAACTCAGTTTCCTGTTCTCATTGCCTTTGTGGGCTGGAAGACCAGACTGTGCGAGGTAGTTGGGAGCAGGAGGCTCAGGAAGTGTGGGAGCGGGGAGTGGAAACTGTGTACTCCAAAACTCTGGAAGATTCTTCTAGCAGTAACTGTAAAAGAAAAAAATGGAGCTGCAGAAGCTTAGTGTTTTCATTAGGCAACTTCAATCAAGGAACTCTTAAAAATCAGGAAGGCAAGTGTTTTGTTTTGTTTGTTTCAGAGCCATTTAAAACATAAAACTATAGACGCATAACCCAAAAAGTACCTGGTTCCACTCTCAGATTTTATAGGTGACAAGGTTAAGAGCCATTGTGATGATGAGGGGAGGGAGAAAGCCTCATTTCCTGGCTCTGGACACAGAGCAATTTCTTTTACGGATTATACAAGATGCAACTCCAAATGCCAGGTATGAGAGGGACATTTACGGTATGTAAATTAGGCCTTCTAACCTGATGTTAAAATAAAAGTATATGCTATCAGCTCCTGCTCTTGAACCTGCGTCTGTTTAATGCCAAAGCCTGTCATTTCCTGCACTCCACCTCCCCAAGGCAAGGTGGTCACTCCTGCAAAGGGGATCCTTTGTGCTCTCTGGTGGGTCGCGGCATGTGTCTGAGGAGGAAACTGCACTGAAGGGGTTGGATGGTTCAAAGGCTCAGGACAGTTGGAAAGATGAGTTCTTGGTCGATTCTGAGCCTGCCAGACCAAGAGCTTCTGAAGCTACTGTGCAAATGCCACCTGGAAACGCAGTCAGCCCCTTTCTCCCTCAGATGGGCCCTCGCACCCCAGCCACTCGCTGCTCCAGTGCAGAGTCAAAAACCAAATAGCTGGCCGCGCAATAGCATAGGAATATTTGGGATTCTTGCCGGCTTCCTGGGGAATTACAAAGTGTAAATGACATTTATGGGAAACTTGCTCTCCTCAGTGATCTACAAATAAGGAAGAGAAGAGAAGGTGAAGCAAAGGAAAGACAGGAGCCCCCAGGAAAATGCAGACCAAAACCAATTCAGCCCAGTAACCACCTGCAAGAGAAACTATTTTAAGTTGCTAAGGAAATAGACACCCCAGTAACTTGGAAAATCAGCACAGGCTGCAGTCGGCTGGGTCCCAGAGCTCTTAAACTAATCCCAATTGGTTTACAAGACTCAAAGATTTGTTATTATAAAACATTTCTCAAGCTACAAGCCGATGGAATGAATGGTGACCTATTTGTTAATGTGCATGCTAAACACATGCACAGGGAGTATAAATAACATATGTAAGGAGAATTAGGAAACAGGAATAGAGTAGAAACACACAGTTTATTAACCCTGAATAGTAACAGAAAAATTTCCAATGACAGAAAAGTCACCTTTCTTTGTTCCTGATTAATATTCATTAAAAGCAAGATAAATATAATATTCTATTTGCCCCTTCTGAATAGTCTTGATGAGTTTTGCTCTTGTGCTTAAAATGTTATTAAATTCAAGAATTTAAAGTTTCACTCTAGCACTGCAAGCTTGTCAGGCAGGGCCAATGGACAGACTGAGCCTGCAGCTTGCGGGTTCCATGAGGACTCCGGTGTAGAAATTGATGCTTTTCCTCCACTGAAAGAGAGTTCACAGCCAGCACTCCTGTAACAAAAGACAGACTAACAAGAGAAAGGCATGAAGGGTTTATACAGCCAAAGCTTTATAGGACCCGAGAGCCTCCCGAATGAAGATTTGAAGATCCTGGGAACACTTTCGATTTTTCTGCTTGGGAGTGGTGACGACTGGACAGTCATAGAAATGGGGGTGGGTAGAGGGGTTTGACCTAATCATGATAACGCGGAGGGAAGCCCAGCAGGGCTTCTCTGTTTGATCTTCTTGGCCTATCAGTGTCTCCCTCCCACCCCGATACAAGACAGGATCCTTCTGGAAGATCAGAGAAGATTGCATAGTATTTCTAGTTTTTGTGGGCTGGCTTTGGGGAGAGAGGTTCTAGTTTCCATGCCACACCCTGGGGAAGAGGAATTCTGGTTCCTAGACCTGTCTTGGGAGAGCAGGAAGAAGAGGGGCAGGAGAAGATGAGAAACAGGCTGCATCTGAGGCAACATCTCTTTGCCCCTTTCTTCGGGTGTCGACTCCTAAATCCCAGCACAGTGTTGGCATTCTAGAGGCTGAATCCTCTTAGCCCGGGCAGAGTTTGAATTGGAATCACTTGATGACTGAATCAGCAGCTTCTCAATTTCCTTCCTTGAAATTTCTACACGTTTTGTTACACTTAGTAGTTCTTCACTTTCTTTCAAGTACTTTTACTAATTTATCAATTGTATTGAATTAAATTTTACTTTATTTTATTTTATAGTTCTGGGGAATGAACCTTGCCACTGGGCTACACTACAAGCCCTTTCAATTGTTGTCAGTTTTTTTTCCTCTTTTTTCTCTTCATCCTTTCTGGTCTCTTGTTTGCTTTGTGGGGTATTTTTGCATGTGAGGTGATTTTAAAAATAAGATTAACCCATGTTCCAAGAATGACATTGGCCATAGTTTTCTAGCCATTCAGTTTATTAAGATGAGGGTCAAAATATTGGGCAGAGCAAGGGTATTGTTCACTGTGACAATAGCATAAATTAAAATAGTCACTTAGTTAGGGGACCAGTTAATTTAAAATACCTCTAAGGAAGATTCAGGATGTGACTCAGAGTCAGAGCTTTGCCTAGCACGCAGGTGGCTTTGAGTTGAATCCTCAGCACCCCAAGAAATTAGTTTTAAAATATCTTCAAGGAAACATGAAGTCTCTATTTAGAAGTGATTCACAAAGTCTGTGTGGGTCTGAGTTCCCCAAGAGGAAGCCCTCACGAACGTAGTGCATTTAATTGGCTTTCCTATCCTATTTCTTTCACTTATACTGGGAACTACATGACTCTCTGAAGTTTAAAGACTTGTCCCAAAATGGCCAGCAGGGACCTGGACCAGACAGAATGTTCTGGAAGATGTCCTCTGTGTCTTTCTGCAACTTGGGCTGGCCTCACCTTGTCACTGAATTTACTATCATATAAACAACATTGTTTCAGGAAGAAACAAAGAACAGGAAACCATGATCAAGGACACTGACCAAAACACAGCCATTTCATTCCTCGCCCCATTTGCCACCCTGCCTTTCCGCCTGCTTTTTCATTGCAGAGGCCGCCTGCTCATAAGCTTGGTCCCTTTGCTCACACCATACTTGCTCTGTGTCCAGAAGGACCCTGAGACCACAGACTAAAAGCCCAGTGCCTCCAGCCTGTGGTCACATGGTGAAGGGAAGGTGACCCACCCGGATCCCCTTTGCTATGAACCAAGGGTCATGGTTTTGCTAGGGAACTCCTCAAACCGTGTTCCTCTTTCTAGGACAGCAAACTAAAAATAGGTTGAAATCTATCTGGCCTTTTTTTGGCTTCACTGGGCATTAGACTAGTGCATATGCATAGTCCCTTCTACCTAAAATACTGTATTCAGAAATGAGCCTCAAAGAAATCAAGAATCATCATGCTTACAGCTCTTTCTCTGTCTCTAGGTGGGTACCCAATAGTGCTCTGTGCTGCCACCACTCTGACTCCCCTGCTCATTTGAGACAATTCCTCTGCCCCTGGAATGAGTCCTTACCTTATGTACAGACACAGTTGGCAAGCGCCACTTCAGCTGGTATCTTGAGCATCCCAGCCTTTAGGTCCAAAATTGCCACAGCTGAGTATGGTGGCACACATCTGTAATCTTAGCATTTGGGAGGCTGAGGCAGGAGGATTGCTGCAAGTATGAGGCCAGTCTGGGCTACATAGTGAGTTCAAGACTAGCCTGAAATATATAGCAAGACCCTGTCTCAAAAACAAGAAGCAAACTAACAAGTAAATAAATTAAGCTGTCATAACACAGGTATATCTGTGTCTGGGGTGGAAGCTATCTTCCTGCCAGCCCATTTTTATGCCCATGTGTTCTCAGTGTAGTAACCCGAAGGAAATCTTTCATTCTTCTTCTTTTTTTTTATCTTTATTGGTACATTAAATATACACATCATGATTGCACTCCATAATGGGGATTTGTACCAGTATAAGACACAACTTAATTCTCATTTTTTCCCATAGCCCTACCCACCCTACCACCCCCCCATATACATAAAATTTGTTTCCTTACTTTTTTGTTACAATCTCAAAGTGAAATCTTTCATTCTTGACTGAATAAAACCAGTGGCCCCCATTAAACCGCAGTCCTTGTGGTACTTGAATTAGCCAATGAGTTGTGTTAAGCAATTTTAAGCCATAATTGCCTCAGATTTCCCTCCAACTTGAATTTTAGATGTGTAACAGCTAAAAAAAAAAAAAGACAAATTTTGCTGACTCTTTTGTGCAATCTGTCTCACTGCCTCAGATCTCATCTGGATAAATATAGTTGACTAAGGCCTGAGGGAAGATTCCAGCAGGAAGTAGTAAGCCAGGCCCTGCCTGTTATCCTGTAATCACACACACACACACACACACACACACACACACACACAACTAGGGGCATTTAGCTAAGAGTTCAGTGCCATCTTAGTTTTCTTTCAAAGAATGTCAGAACAAGAACAGTCCTCTCCACAAAGTGAAATGAGGCTTCAGATAGAAAGCAATGAAGATTTCAGAGCTGCTTATTTGGCATAACTACCTAGAAACAAAATGGCCAAATTCTGCAATGTGCATTAGGCCTGAGACTTTCTTTTCAGCGCACCGAATGTCCACTTTACAAAACCCTCAACAAGTCTGAAACTTTCCAGTAGAACCCTTTCTCTCAGTTTCCAGCTGAAGTCTTTGTCAGCCAGTTCTTAGAAGCAACTTCACACACAAGTGTCCCAACCTCTGAGGAGGAAGTCAGTGGGAAGAAGCTGGGTGAAAAAACAGGGAGACTGGAGATGGTATTTTTCACATAAATGTTGTGAACTAACCAAAGTGTTTAGAGTAAACACGATCACTTTAATTCTCTTCCTCTCCCACTCTCTCCTTCACCCCTCCTCCTCTCTCTTCCTCTTCATCTCTCTCTGTCTCTCTCTCAGTTATCTACAAAGACCACAGGAAATTTAAGCAAATTGAAGATATATTTCTCAAGAGTTACTAGGGTAAGCATAATGATTTAGTGCAGTCCTATTCCTAGTAGGAGAAAAGCTGGTTTAGGTTGGACCTTCATAACCTGAAAATGCAAAATCTGAGATGTGCTCAAATTGAGAACTTCTAGAGCACCAACCCGATGCCACAAGTGGAAGGTCTACACTGGATTCAGTATGACAGGTCATAGTCAACACACAGATGTACTGAAAATGTGGAGAATGAACTTCGGGCTGTATGTATGGATTCAGTCTTCAATACTACCACCACCACCACCAAAAATAAAATCCAAGAAGAAGATGGGGCACATGTATACTCCGGAGTTTGAATCAGTGATGTGAGCTCTAATAGTAGATCAAATTGTTAACTTATCAAAGGGGTTTGGCAACCCAGGCAGTGAAAATTTCGCTCCTGATAACCCTCTAGAGGTTTGAATGGTTTGTGCCCACTTACCTTTTAGCATTTTCTCCAATTCTTAGTTTATAGTAATAGTTTTTTTTGGCAGGAGGGTTAATCCTAGGGCCTTCACCTTATGCTGCATCCACAGTGCTTTTGTGTTGTGATGTATTGTATTGTATTTTGAAAGAAAGTCTTGTTAAATTTCTGAGTTGCCCAGGCTGGACTGGAACTTTCAACCCTCCTGCTGTAATACTGCAGTAGCAAACTTTAGTGTGTGGTTGCTAAAGCATAAAAGAAGAGTCATGTCTTAAAGAAAGATGTTCCTGCCCTGTATACCCCATTCATGCCCACTTTGATTTCTTTTCACTCTTAGCTCTAGTGGGGGCAGGGGCTCACAATGAGAGCCCCGAGGGTCTCTCACCAGGACCCTTTCTCTAGGGCACGAGCACAGGTGTGGTGGCCTTTGTCTCTCTAACACTCGAGTCCTGTCAGGCCACATGGTGGCCATCAGTGAATAGTGTAGGTGTCTACACTCAGGTCCTTGCTGTGGACAGGTGTAGAATTAAAGCCTGGACCCTCTCATCAACCGCCCACTCCTGAGAACTACTCATCACCTTGGCGTTCATTCCCTGGAGCCATTCAAAGCACACTGATGTCTTCATCTCACTCACTGATTCCCTGATTCACTACATTAGGGTGTGGCCCGGGCCAGAGGATGTGAAACACTTCTGGATGACAAAAGGCTGCAGGAAGCACCCAGACTTGGTGGTGGGAGGCTTGGCAGATCACCAGTCTCTCTCACTGACTTTTTACCTGATTCTTGGGATCATCCACCCTGGGGACCTGGTGGCTATGGGTTGAGGACAAGAGTTGGTAATGCCTGGAGATATTCTGCCTGTTCACACATATGGATGGCACTATAGGTGTCTATATTGTAGAGGCTAAGGATGCTGATAAACACCCATAGTACACAGGGCAGCAAGAATTTCTGGTTTTAAATGTGTGCAGTTTAAAGATGGAGATCTCTCTGGTCTATGGAGGCTGATTGGTTGGTTAGGGCTTCTCAGTCCAAGCAATTTCTTTACTGCTGTTCCTGCAAGCACATACAGTGCCTAGGCCCCACACAAGACAGACAACTACATTCAACACAACATCTGGATCACCTGTTGTTGCTACAGGCCAGAGTGACTCCTAGGCATAAAGAAGCTGCCAATCTTTGAGAGCTCCCTTAGTGCCAGCCACTGTCTATGTGGAGTTACAGTATGGAGAGACAGATTCTTAATTTGAAACTACACTCATTACACAGGTCACACATTTAATGAAGGGTTCCAGCCCCAATTTAAAGACAAGTTGCTTCAGATCCCTGACAAGTTTGTGCTGCTTTAATATGTGATTACTAATCTGTGTGTCTAAAACCCCCTTGTTTGAGAAGCATCAGGCTAGCAGATTCCTCACCTGTGCTGTCACCAAGTGGACCGGAAATGCTATACACTTGTAAGGCATCGTGATAATTGCCCTGCAAGCCACCTTCCTAAACTTCACCGGGAATCCATCTAATATCTGTGACAGAAAATCATCAATGGCTCCCGCACCCTCAGAGCCATGCCTTTATCTTTGTTGTCAGGGATAACTGAGGCAGCTGTGTGGCAATGGAAGCTTGTGAAAGCTCTAACCATAAGTATTAATACGGTATTAAATGTCACTGTTAAAATGGAAGGTATCGTACTGGGCCCAGTAAAATTCCTGATATAATTTTTGCACTTAATAAATATTTGTTGGGTGAACCAATGAAGTCATCAAATGAAACAAAATAAAAACCAACAATTTCAAGTGGTTTATAGATTGGAAAATTGGGAGAGTTTTTGTTGGGGATTGATGTGTTCTCTAATGGTAACTTAAAGGGGAAATAGCTGACTTACTTTGGTTTTATTATTAAAGCATTAATAGAGCAGATCAATATTTATTTTTTCAGCTTTATGTTGTTATCCAACAGTGCCATAAAATATTGTATTATAGGGAAGGATATAATTCTGGTAATTGCATCCAATCATTTTTGGAAGACGTTATTTTTTTCTGAGTGAAGTATAAATATCTTAAAATAGGAAAGATTTTACAGAGTTAGATTTTTTTTTAAAAAAAAGAATGTTTCTGTTTTTATTAGCATCTGACAAGTACCTTGAGAGTAGCTTCATTAGAAGCAAGGCTGAAGGCCCAAAAAACTATTTCAATTTCTTTTGAAAATCAGAACAAGCAAAGTTAAGATAACTCATCATGAATTATACTTACAGAGATATAAGCTATAACTTCCATATGGAATATACAGAGGAAGGGGCCCATGAAGGAGAAGTGTCTACAGTCCGTGGAAGTCATCCAGTGTCTCTGGTTGTTGCTTTTCTGCATGTCACCTGCCCACTTTTACAAATAGGTGCTTGGGATGGAACTCTGTGCCTCACGTACTCTTGGCAATTGCTCTACCACTGAGCTACACTCCAAGCCAGAGTACTTGTTCGTTAGCTTCTATTTTCTATATTAGGGGCAGCTTTGTGTAGACATTTAAGTCACTATGTGTCTCCTTCACTGACAGGACATTGAGACTTTAGGACATTTTACATGAGACCCATGAGAAGGGACTGACTCAGAGAGCAGAGGTGGGGAAGTACAAGCGGGGACGTGGGGACATACCAGCTTGCAGGTCAAAGGTTTGGGGTTCAAGATGACGCTAAGAAATGGTCATGGTGGTGAGTACCTGTAATCTCAGCACTCTAGGAGACTGAGGCAGGAGGATCACAAGTTCAAGCTCAGGCTGGCAATTTAGCTACTTGGTAAGAACCGATCTTAAAAATTTTTAAATTAAAAAAAGAAAAAATAGAAAGGGCTGTATATGTAACTCACTGCAAAGGCCATGAGTTTCTCATTTCAGGGATCTGGGCAGACACAGATGTGCTCGAGGAAATAGTGTATGAGAGGAAACCCAGGGTGTCAACCGAGAATGGGCTTCGGCAGGGCTAAAGCTGACTGTCAGAGATGAGGAAAAGGAGCCAGGACTATAGACTGTGACATGGCAGCAGAGACAGCGGAACAAGATGGACCTTGTTTTATTTTGCTGTCCTGGACTACACTAAACTATATGCCTGACCTTTTAAAAAAGTTTTGAGACAGAGTATCTCTAGCCTGCTAAGCTGCCCGGGCTGGGTTTAAATTCATGATTCCTGTGCCACAGCCTCCCAGATTGTTTGGATTACCAGTGGGCACCACTATGTCTGGCTAAGTAGACAAATTTTTGTTATTGTCCTTGTTGCTGAAGACAAGGTCTCACTTTACAGTTCAAGCTCACCTTGAATTAACTCACTTTGTAACCCAGGCTGGCCTTGAACTCATGGCAATCTTTCTGCCTCAACTGCATGGTGGTGGAATTACAGGTGTGTTCCAACATACTAAACAAGAAGACAGTTTTAACAGTTGTGGAGAGGTCAGTACATTAAAAGCTTACAAAGACTCAGGGAGGTTAAGGGCTGGACAGTCACCTAGCTGTGACTGAAGGGCCCAGAAGTCATTGCCTAGCTGTTTATGAAGTGCTGTGCATGGAGAAGCCACACTGCAGTAGACAGAAAGTGGAGAAGCAGAGAGGGAAAAGGAGAGTTCCTCCCTGGGGGGGGGCCAGGAATTTCACAATGTAAGTTGAAGAAAGAGTCAATGGCCAGTGTGTGTGTGTGTGTGTGTGTGTGTGTGTGTGTGTGTGTGTGAGAGAGAGAGAGAGAGAGAGAGAGAGAGAGGTAGGGAGGGAGGGAGGAAGAGGGAGAGAGAATATAATGTGTATTTTTTTCTTCTCTTCTATTTGTCAAATTTTTACTCTCCTAATCAGATAAAATGATAACTATCCATGGAAAGACCAGCAAAAACTGACTTGTCGGTCTAAATTAGGATTGACACCTTTGTAAATAATTTTTCATTGGAACACAGCCACACCCATTCGTTTATGTACTGTCTGCGGCTCTCTGCACAACAGTAGTGTAGTGGAGATTATCTGTCCAGTGAAGCTGAAGGTATTTACTATTAGGCCCTCCAAAGAAAATTTAACAGCTCTTGTTCTAAGGCTATTCCTTTGACATGAAGTTTAAAACACAGACATTGCATTTCATCTGTATATCCATTTGCTTTCTTGTTCTTACGAAGCAAAAGTGCTGGCTGGAGACACTAATGTAGCCACCTCATCCAACAGACTTTAAAAGTCTGTGCTCTTTTAATGCAATGCAGGTCAGCGCTTGCCACTCACATCAAGATGAAGTTTCCTCCCCATTCTAGCTGCAGACCCAAACTAAATCTCAATGCTCTTCCGGCCTTTGTTCTGGCCTCACTTCAGGAGTGTTTATTGGGCACAGTAATGAGCAGAAGGGAGTTAGCCTCCTGGCGGTTTGAGAAAGCTTGGAGACTTCAGTGAAAAGGAAATACTTTTGTTTCTGCCTTCATCCTATTTTAGTGTGAATCAAAGTTAATAGGTCGTGGTCAGCTTGGCAGTTCATAAGAAAGGACAAAATTGTCAGAAAATCAAAATCACAGTTTCCTGTTTTTGAAGATGAATTTTAACAATGTCACTGAATGCCTCAGAGACAAAAATGGCTCTTTGCCAAGGCCAGACTAACTCAAAGTGCCGTTTTTTTGTTTTATTGTTCATGCTGAGGGGTCAAAGCACCCTCTACATTGTGTTCTCTCTGCTTCCCTCCCCCTTCCTTTTTTATAAAGTTCCTGCTGAAAATTAAATTAAGCTTTCTTAATTTCATCTTTGTTGACACTAGCAACCAGTTATAGCGAAATTAGGAAAGATTTGCAACACCAAGGACAGTTTTCAAGGTTTCAAAGTTGTAATTAGCTACACATAAAGATGGTAGAATAATAGTTTCGTAGTATTTGTACTGATTTTTCAACCAATATTTTAATATTTTGACATGTAAATTCTTCTCACTCATCCCACTTGAAAAGGTGCTTCTCATCAATGTTCTTATCTGTTTTTCCCACCAAATTTGTCCCTGTTTGTCTCCATATAGACCCAAACTGGTTTTCAATTATGATCTGCAGCCCATGTAACTTTTGTAATTCACCCCAAGGTCAATGCGGCACTCCTAGATCACTCTGCCTGTCACTGGAACTTGAACTCATAGCTGTGGGTTCAGTGTGGCTGAGCACCCTTCCTACTAATGTCCTAGAGGGTGAAGTTTTAGGAGGTGGAGCTGCTGGGCCCACTCAAAGGTTCACGGTAGATCTAGGTTGCATCCTTTGGTGCAGAATTTGTCGGGGACACACATGAGAGGACTGGAAAGTTCACTGACCAAAGGGACACCCAAAGTGACTCTGTGTGAATTCAAAGTATAATGGACACCATGGAATGAACCCACTGACCTGAACCTGGAGTCAAAATCTTGATGGCCACTGGAGACATGAATGGTTTGAACTCTGGCCATAACAAGTGAAAACCAGACTCTCAAAGAAGACAAAAGTCTCTGGAGTCTCCTTCATATGTGTGGGCTTTCAGCCTGGTGTACCTGAAAGATTTCCTCCACGAACCATTTTGAATATGGTGACAACATTGTCTAATTTTAAATTCAGGAAGCAAGAACAAGAACACATGCCCGGAGGGTGTTTAAAGCATTACTGCTTCTGAACCAAGATGAGATTTCCAGGCTAATAGCATCTCTGCAACTTGGCATTCCTGGATGTCCTATGAGGAACATGTTTTCTCAGGCCTGCTCACTCCTGTCTGGGTGAACTACTGAGATCTGTGGAGCTCATGGAATGTCATAGAGAGTCTGAAAGGGGAAGACACAGCTCTCTATTCATCTTAATTTAGGGTAAAAGTGTGGAACCCCAAACTTTGTGACTTAGTCTGAAAGTCCTTGAGCTGAAATGGAGTACCTGCCATTATGCTCATCATAGCCCTCCTACCTTGGAAAATGTCTGTCAACCAGTTAGGGATATGGGTAATTACCAGCAGGGTCCCAGTGATCTTCAAGTTAAGATGACTTTTTGTATTTTCTAAGATCATCTAGAGCTTTTTAAAAAGATGCTTTATTCACAGAAGTTTCCTGTCGTCTTTATGACTCCTTGTTAGATTCCATCCGTGTTTGGGACTGAACTATTTCTGAATGACTGTTATTTTATTCATGTTTCAGGTGTGCAGGATTCACACATGCACTTGAACTTTGATTCCCTGTTGGTTCATAAACAAAAGGAGCTGAGACCCGGAAATGAGCTTTGATTTACCACTCACCATGCCAATCACCAAAGTAATCTTAAAGCAGAATAAAAATCAAAAGTTGGAACTAAATCCCACAAACCAGGATTATGATGCATTTGTAAATGAATATTGCTCTAAATCATCATAATCCATTCATCCAACTATTGATAAGCAATAACAACTCTTGTGGAAAACCTTCTGGAGTAGACCCAGACTCAAATCAATGTCTCTCTCTTGGTGCACTCACAGTGTTTCTGATGTATATAATGTTTCATAACTCTAAAATTGATGTAGACTTAACAAAAAGGAATGACAGTTCACCCTTCTTGGTATCACTCTTTGGAGCAGTGTTAATAACTACCTTATGTTAGCTTTTAGAATATTTGTTACTATACTTAGAAAACTGTAAATTGATATTGGCTGATTTCCCTCTCAGCAGCCCTGTGACTAGAAGGATTCAACTTATATTTATTTAAAAAATAGAATTATACTATGCATTTGTACTTGCCCCTTTAAAAGAAAATCTAATGCACTGTGAGCGTTCTTATGTTTTAATATTATTATTAATGATATTGAAGATTGAAACCAGGGCCTTTATATTGAACTATATAAAAAATCCTGCTTTAATTTTTAATTCTGAGACACAATCTTATTAACTTGCTAAGTTGCTCAGGCTCAGCGCAAATTTATGATCCTCCTGCCTCAACCTCTCAGAGTATTGGAATTACAGATAAACACCAACACCCCTGGCTTCTTGTGTGTTATTGTTATAAGTGCATTTGCTTCATTTCATGGTTGTAAATTATTCCACTGCATGGAGATAGCATATTTTAACTAGTTGCTTCTTGATAATTATATCCAGTGATTCCAGCCTTATGGAGGGGCTGGTATAAACATTGTTATTTTTATTGCCACGGAATGAACTGCGGCCTTGTGAGTGGAGCTCATGCTGTAACATTGTCTTTTTATGACATTTTCTTATTGTCATTCAGTTGTGAAAATTCTTAGAAATAAAATAACTGAATCAACTGAGTCTATCTAAAAATCTTGTGATCTGTTACCAAGTTGCCCTTGCCAAAATTGTCCAAGGGCATTCTTTTTAAGTTCTCAATCGCTTTATTAATCTCTTAAAACTACTATCATAATAAAGTCACAAACTCTTGATATTTAGAAAAAATATTTTTATTAGTATTTCAATAAATTATTGGCATTTTACCAGTAAAGAGATGGTTCCAACACACTAGAAAGGACTGTCAATTTTGAAAGCTAAAGGTCAGCCAGAATATTGCCTGTAATTAACCTATGAATGAGTGAAAGAATGTGCGATGAGTGAATAAAAACAAAGGTCTTGCTGGTTGTGGTGGTTTACACTTGTAATATCTGTGCTCAGGAAGCTGAAACAGAAGGATATTAAGTTTGACGCCAGTCTGGATTGCATAGTGTCACCTTGTCTCAAAAAATTAAAAAAAAAAAAAAAAAGAAGAGATAGAGAGAGAGAGATTCTCTCTAACTTAAAATTTCACATTAAAAAGGATAATTCTGTTGAACAAAAATACCATGGTACCCATCCTGATGGAATAGACTCTCGCCTAAAATGCTCACCACACATACTCTGTCACGTTTGTGAAAAAATTATTTTTAAATCTCCCATGATTCCCTTCCTTCATTCCCTTTTAGAAGATTTAGAATGATATCATATTTAGTGAACTCATTCACACTTTGAAATTTTGCCTGGGAAGCAAACCCATTTTTGAATCTTCAATTTATTTTGTTTTGTTTTGTTTTGTTTTTTGTTTTTTGAGTGAGGGGGTCTCACTTTGTAGTTAAGGCTGGTCCTGAGCTCAGCCTAGAACTCAGCAATCCTCTTGCCTCTGCCTCCTGATTCCTGGGATTGCAGGCGTGAGCCACCATGCCCAGCATTGTGGTGTGTAGGTCTGATTGCTTGTGGGTGTGACTCTCCACACCCAGCATTGTTGTATGTGGTTACCGGAGATCAAACCTGGGTACTTGAACTTGCAAGGCAGGTGCTGGAACCATTGAGCTAAATCCCCTGTCCCTCAATTTCATTTTGTTGTGAGATTGGTGATGCACTAGAACTCCACACTGCTCTTTCTTTTGGGTGCACAGGGCAAAATCTGACTAGAAGTCCAGCCTCTGAAACAAGAATGACTCTATAGCCATAACATAGCAATTTTATGCATGTGAGTTATTGTCCTTTTTAAGTGAATCATGTTTCAAAAAAAGCTAGACAGCATGATTCAAATTAAGATCTAGCTAACTGTTGTTTATTTTTGCCTTGTGGGTTTTCATTTATTTCTTCTTTTTAATTAACATGTAATAATTGTACATAATGATGGGGTAGAGTGATATTGCAATACATGTATGCATTGTGTACCGATCAAATCAAGGTAAATGGCATTTCCATCTCTTTATCATTGTGTTTGCAAATTCCAAGCTCTTCTCCTCTAGTTCTTTATAAAATACATAATAGGTATCTTGGTCACTTTCCTTGTCATTGGGACATGATATCAGATAAGCAAAGCTTAAAGGAGGAGAGCTTCACTTTGGCTCACGCTTTAGAAGTTTCAGTCCTGGGCCAGGCTTTTGGCTCAGTGGTTTCAGCGTCTGTTTGGCAAGCACAAGGTCCTGAGTTTGATCCCAGGTTCCACATACTACAGTGTTGGGCATGGTGGCTCATATCTGTCATCTCAGCACTTGGGAGGTAGAGGCAGGAGGATTGCTGAGTTCTAGGCTAGCCTGGGCTACACAATGAGTTTAGGGTCAGTCTGAACTACAAAGCGAGACCTGTTTCAATAAATAGAAGTTTTAGTCCTTGCAGAGTGGGTTGGCTCCAAGGCAGGGAGGCAGGATGAGCTACCTGGTAGGACCGGGCTCCAGCCACTCACAAGGCTGCTCTGAGGCAATCACTTTCAAAGATCACCTGTGATCTCATGAGGCTGTGGGGGACATCTAGATACAAAGTATAATAATAGGTAGCATAACTTCAGTCACCCACGAGTACATGTGTACTTGCAGGACAGGAAAAGCCATCATACTGCTCAAGAAGGAAAGTACCTGTGTGACAGAGGTATCACCAGAGTAGTTTAGACAGAGCCTTGGCATATTCTTTCTCTGCACTGTGGACTCTCCTAGAATGTCATCGACCATTGTGTATTTCCAGAGCTTGGTGGCAAGCTGAGGGCTATGACCACTCTGGATTCTATTGTCCCCCTTGATTGCATGATGCTCTTCACATAAACCCAAACTTGGATTTGTGAAGATGCTACTTAAGGATTTCAGAAACAAAAGGACAAATTCTTTTTTTTTTTTTTTTTTCTTTTTTAGGTTTTTTTGAGACAGGGTC
The DNA here is from genome assembly GCA_004026965.1 of Petromus typicus. Lineage (NCBI taxonomy): Eukaryota > Metazoa > Chordata > Mammalia > Rodentia > Petromuridae > Petromus > Petromus typicus. The sequence continues at coordinate 4,405 of PVIR01026702.1, read as the reverse complement.
TCGCTTTGTAGTTCAGGCTGGCCCTGAGCTCAGCCTCCAACTCACATCACAGCAATCCTCCTGCCTCTGCCTCCCGAGTGCTGGGATTACAGGCGTGAGCCACCACGCCCGGCACTGTGGTATGTGGTGCTGGTTGCTGCTGGGTGTGAGTCTCCACACCCAGTATTGGTATGTGGTTACCGGGATCAAACCCGGGCCCTTGTACTTTCAAGACAGGCGCCAGAACCACTGAGCTATATCCCTGGCCCCAAAAGGACAAATTCTTAAGATTGCTACTTAGAAAGCCCTTGTGAATTTGCTTATTGGGCAGGTAGACATAGAAAAATAAACCTTACTTGTTACTGTAAGCTTTTGCCTCAAAGTATTTGTTACTCTTCAGAACTCAGGCCATTTGACCTATTCATTGGATAGTCTTTCTAAATGACCCACTACGTCAGAATTATTTATAGAACACTGTTGGGAACCACCCTGTTTACTATAGAACACTGACTTCAAGTTTGGAAGCTCAACTTAAAAAAGAAGACATTCATTGAAAAGACATAAGTAATTCACATAATCCTCAGAAAATTGAAAGTCTAGCCTCCCAGAAGAAACAGGAAGCAAGAGTAACCCTGAAGACTAAGATCAAAGCTGAGATCAGGTGGTTTACTGGTTAGCATCTCACTGCCAGAATCACTCCTCCCTGAGGGCTCCTATACATCAGGCACCTGAACCTACCAGGTCCCCAATGAGGAGTCTCATATGTGTGTCCTTCTTGATGTAAAGCCCTTCATGAGACTTTCTGATTTGATTAAACTCCAGCCTCAGGGAACTCTGGGAGAGGGAATGACCTGCCTTTATGTGGCTCCTTTCTTGGAAAGTCTCCTATCAATACTCATACGAGGGGAAACTGCCTCTATCTACAGATTTCCAGGCCTCAAATCAAGAAACAAGAACTGATCACCATCTGAGGTCTCACTTCCATTTCTTTAATGATATTATAATTTATTTATCATTCTCTTTTACTGGCACATCCTTAAAAGCAATAGATTAGCCCCTTGTAACCTCATCTAACCTCCAAGCCTCGGCTCATGTTGTTAATGTTTATAAAGATTCTCAGTAATAGCAATAATGTTTCCTGGTCCCCAAGTGCTTATGGTCTTCCAAATGGTGCCCTATCAATCACTGCCTATACTGTAGGAATGTAGAAATAATTCCTCCTTCTCATGTTGACTTTTTGATGTATCACTTTTCCTCCAAGCCTTTCAACTGGCTTCCTCAGTAACATTCCGAAACTCTGTGTTAATCAGCAGAAGAAGACTTAACTTCCCTGAGCCTATTTTTTCCTATCCACCAGACCACTGCATACCACTACAAACATTTGTTCAGCGAGTATGCTTCCCAGGCTCAGTCCTGGGTCTTTCAGTGAGGGCCTTGGATTTTGAACATAAAATAGCAACAACAAAAATGCTATATTTATATTATTTTCATTTTGTAGTATTTCAGAAATGTGCAAGCAGCAGCTCATTTTCTATAGTTTTATATTTTTCACATCTCCTTTGTTAAATTTTCTTTTAGCCAGCTATGATAGAACACACCTGTAATCCCAGCACTCAGGAGGTTGAGGCAAGAGGATTCTTAATTCAAGGCCAGCCGGGGCTACATAATTAGTTTGGACTATATGCCAAGATCTTGGAAAGATCTCCCAAAACAACCCCAAATTTCTTTTGTTAAAAAAAGTTGAAATGCAATAAAAATACTTTGGTGAATTCTATAAAAACGTACATTAATCAAATGTATACTCTTGGGGAAACGTGGCTGAGCGATTTCTGATTTCTTTCTCAACTGTAACCTTCCTCACATATATTTTTAAAATTCCATGAGCCATTGTGGAATTGGCAGAGGAGGGGACTTAAAGCATTCCAGGCAATGCTTTAATGGGGGAAGTGGAATATTATTCACATTTATTTCTCTTTTGAATGCTCTATAGACATGCTAAGTTTAAAAAACATTTTCCTATCAAGACATATTTACAGGACACAGTGTTTGCATTCATCTTGGGAGTAGGGATGTGTATGTACTTAACACATTTGAATTCTTTGTATTCCCCCCTTCCTTCTCCATCTTTCTGTGCTTGGATCATTTCCCTTTCCATTTGCAAAGTATCAGTCTTCTTTTCCTCTTCCTTCCTTTCTTTCTTTCTTTCTTTCTTTCTTTCTTTCTTTCTTTCTTTCTTTCCTTCTTTCTCTCTTTCTTTCTTTTTTCCTTTCCTTGAGATAGGGTTCCACAATATAGTTTAGGCTGCCTTCAAACCCTCAGTGACCCTTTTGCTTCAGCCTCCCAAATGCTGAGATTACTGACAGGCCCCACTACATCCAGCTTTTCCTGTTTCCTTTTGCATTTTTTTTTTTTTGATTCTTAAATTACTTGTATTTTGACTTTCTCCTATAAGAGGAGTTAGGTGGTATTTAAATTTGTGCATCTGATTCAAAAGTGGATGCACCTTGAGGCCTTCATGTTAAGTGAAGTAAATCAGACTTACTGTTTAAACTGAGGCCCTCGCCAGCTTTATTAATATTGAGCCATTCTTCCCATTCCCCCTGATAGTTTCCCCCCTGGCCTTGAAGGCAGTGGCTATGAGAGCCCAGGCTTTCCTTCTGCTAGGACCAGCAGGTTCCTGGCCTGAGTATCTTCACGCCTGGGGCTCTAGCTCTGCCCTGCTGTTGTCAGGCTGATCTGGAGCGACAGGGAGGAGGACTGAGTCAGCTGGCATGGAGTGAGCCCAGCAGGGAGCTGATTAATTAAGCCCATGACCAGTCATGCACAGCTGGAGCTCCTTTCAGCCTGAGCAAGGCAACTGGCACCTAGCTAGAGGCTGGGCATGGTGGCCCCGAGGCTGGGAGCTGCATGAGACTGTGTGAAATGGAGAAGAACCCTCAAAGATCACTCTGGGGATGACACTAGTTGCTAAGGCACTCGGTGCACTGGTAATGCCACTTTCAACATGACTCTTTGTGTTTAAGGGAAATAATGAGGGCAAATCCTAATTCTCATCTGCAAAGAAAAATGCAGCAGGAAGTGATTCAGAAGAGTCCATGGCTATTTGCCACAGTAAAGGCAGCAGGGGCATGGCTAAGAGCTGGACACGATCTAGACCAGCCCAAGTTTAATCCCGTCCTACCTCCAGGGAAGTAAGGCAAGTTTCTGAACCTTGCCACGCTTCGATATCCTCATCTGTAAGTCAGAGATTGGAGCGAATTGTGTTTAGGGCAGATAGTGCCTGGTCCAGAGCAAAGAATGGGTGTTGCTGATGATTATGGAGTGCTTGCCTTACCAGGTGATTTGAGGGTCTGGAAGAGGCCACTTCCACCACATTTAATGTGATCACCAGTGGCTGTTCATTTGGATTCGTAGGGTCCTTGCTTCTCACATGTCAGGGAGTGAGGGCTTATCACTGGGGATGTTTATGAGGTGCTGTTTCTGACAGCAACTGACCCAGCAGTTCTGAAGGGACAGGGATTTGGATGAAGGGAAGGGAGGGTGAGCCTGAGACCTGAGGCGGAAGTGGAGTGGGACCCGCAGGGATGGAACCCTAGAGGAGGGCAGACCTGTAGATTTCCAATTATGCCAGTTATTTCTGAAGCAAGAGCCTCCTGACCTCTAGATGCGCTGTGCATCTGCGCATGCAGTTGGCTTTGGTTTGGCACTGGGAATTGAATCCAGGGCGCACATATTCATTCCTTTTTCAATTTTGAGACAAGGTTCTGATAAGTTGCCCAGGGCGGGAGTGGACTCGGGACCCTCCTACTTCAGTATCTTACTGCACTGCTAATGTACTAAAGCCACATAAATTCTGAGTTCCTTTGAGAGACTCCTTTGACCTTCCTCCCCTAAATGCCTGCAGACCCAAGCTACATGCTAACTTCCCAAATATGAGAAATGAGTGCTGCGTGGGTCTCGCGACATCCCTTGATGCTCAGTGCGCGTTGTGTGCACGCAGCCTTTGCTCCCGCACTTGCAGTGCCCTTCTAGCCAGCGTTTGCTCTGCCTGGCAAGACAAGTCTCTGTCACTCTGAAGCCAGAAGCAGATCTGATGGCCATCTTTGTTCTTAGAATTTTCTTGTGAAGTGAGTTTACAAGAAGTAAAGTATTCCATATTTACATGCTCCTTGTTCTTCTATTGATGATTTTTCTTCTCAGAAAGCTGATTATTTTGGGTTTTGGACAAATAGTGTTTGGAGTCAGAATGAGCCTTCTCACCCCTTCCAAGAGTGGGCTGTCCATTGCTTTTCATTTGTTTGTTCCATGCATCCTGTGAATCTTGAAGCCAGATTCTCAGAGTCATCCTAGACCTCTTATATCAGAATCACCCTGACTGTGAAGTATTGCCAAGCACCATGTCACATCTGCAGTCCTAGCCATCTGG